>QYAP01000193.1:0-119777 GCA_003988905.1 Hymenotorrendiella dingleyae
AATGTGTTGTGGTTGTTTAATTGTGTTCCAAAGTGATGGGTGGTGGGGAAGTGCGCCGCTCGGTGATATGCGCCGCTCGGTGATAAACCACGTTATATAGTTTTAAAAATATTATAAATTAAATATATAATTACATAAATAATAAAATATTAAAATCTAAAGAATTAAATATAAATAATTATTAATTCTTAAAGATAAAATTAAAAGAAAATAATAATAATTTAAATTATTCTTATTTTATTAAATTATATAAAACTAATAATAAATTCAAAGAATATTTAATAATCTTCTATTAGAATTCGAAATAAATAATATCGATAATAAATATATAAATTAACGGTAATAATATTAAATAAAATAGGTTTATATAATAAAAACTTTAAGAATATAATTATTAATTATAAAAAATTAGAAATAAAATCTATAAAAAAGATTAAATATAAAATAAATAATAATCTAAAAAAATAAAAATAATAATAAATTAAATATATTCTTATCTTATTAAATTATATAAAACTAATAGTATTATAAGTAAAATTTAAAGTTTTATAAATTATAAACTAAAGAAATATATAAGAATCTAATAAATCTTAAAAATAAAAATATGATAAAATAATAATAAATCTAATAGTTTCTATTTTCTTAAATTATATACGGTTTATTATATTTCGTCTTATCAAAGCTTTACTTTTCTTATATACTCGAATTCAAAAAAAAGAGAATTAACTTTTAACGATTAATAATGATCAAATTAATTAATAATAATAATAACCTAATTATTATTAATAAATCGGATAATTAATATTAAAAGTTTATAAAAACATTTTATATTTAATTCGATTATTAAATTAATATTTTAAATTATAATAATATTAATCTTATAAAATATTATTTTATATATACGAATTTAACTTTTAATATAGAAGCGAAATAAATAAAATAATTATAATATAATAATAATATTAATTCTATTATTAATAAATATTATAAAAGCTTTATAAATTTAAAAGAGATTATAATTAATAATTCGAAACCTTTAAAATATAAGCTTTAATATTATTAATAAAATAAAAGTTTAGAAAATAATTCTTAATATTAAATAAAGCTTTAAATACTTCGTTTATATTAGAAATATCGGATTTAATAAATTTAAAACCTTTTCGATATTAATTTAATATTTATTAATCGTAATTAATTTTTAAAGATATATATAATAAATTAAACTTATAAATCTCTTATTTATTATCGTATTTATATAATCCTTATAATATTTAATTTAATAAAATTAAATAGAAAACTAAATATATATAAATTTCAAATAATAATAATATACGATTTATTCGATATAATAAACGCTTAAAATCGAATATTCGTTAAATTCATATAATTATAATAATAAAAGATTTAATAATTTTTAAAATTCTATATAATTTATAATTATAATTAATCTCATCTTTAATATATTATTATACGAATTTAATCGAAAATATATCTTATTATATATTTAATTACTTTATATAAATCATAAAATTAATATTAATTAATATTAATAATATAATTATATATTATATTCATATTTGAATAATCTTTTAATTTCTTAGAAATAATAATATAATTAATTAAAGATTATAGAAATCAGAAAAAATAAAACGAGATTATTATTAAAAAATATAGGCTATTAATTAATATATATATATATATTAGAATATTCCTTAGAAATATTCTAATAAATATATCGAAATATTATTATTATAAAATCAAATAATAATAGCCCTATTTAATTATAATAATAATATTTAATAATAATAATTATAAAATATATATATATATATATTATTAATTTAAAGA
The DNA here is from genome assembly GCA_003988905.1 of Hymenotorrendiella dingleyae. Taxonomy (NCBI): domain Eukaryota; kingdom Fungi; phylum Ascomycota; class Leotiomycetes; order Helotiales; family Helotiaceae; genus Hymenotorrendiella; species Hymenotorrendiella dingleyae. The sequence continues at coordinate 1,849 of QYAP01000193.1, forward strand.
TAATAAATATATATAACCTTTATTAAAATATTATTAAATTATCGGATATATTATATTATTACGAATTTCAATATTATATAAATATAAATATTATATTCGATTAATTTAAAAGAAATTCTCGTATAAATAATACTCTTCATTCCGTATATATATTATAATTATATATTATTATAATCGTAATTATAATCGGAATCATAAATATAAGATTAATATATAATATATAATTTATATATTTTAAATTCTAAGATAATTATTTAATCTATTTAATATATTAAGATTATAATAATAATTACCTTTAAATAAAAGTAATTATATAATTAGATTTTATTATTATTATATAATAATAATTACTTTTATATAATAATCTTAAAAAACTAATAAATCCCCTTAAAATTAATATTAAATATTATTAAATTTAAAAAAAAATAATTAAAAATATTATTAAATTTAAATATATTCTTATTAAATAATAAATAATAGATAAATTAATAAAACCTTTTATTAAACTTATTTTTAAAACCTTTTATTTTAATTTAAAATTAAAAACTCTAATTATAACTTTTTAAATAAAATAATTAAATATTAAAGATTTATAATATCTTTTAATTCTATTAAAATAATCTTATTTAAATTTAAATATTTATATTTATTATTCTTTTATTTAATAAGAATTTATATAATTTCATTTATTAAAAGAATATAAAATTTAATATAAAAGAATATCTTTTAAAGAAATTATTTTATAATTAGAATTAATATTTAAAAAGATTATAAGATAATTATAATTCTAATATTTAATTCTAAAATATTTATAAATTAATCTAAAATTTAAGAATTAATAATTATTATTCTAATTTTAATAGATTCTAATAATATAAAAGAATATTATAAAAGAATTAAAAGAAAATATTATTAAATAATTAATTTTATATTATTAAAAAATAATTCGATTATAAATTTGGGATTATAATTAATATAAAAAGATTAAAACCTTATTTAATAAAAGAGCTTAAAAAAAGATTAAATTAAAATCGAAATTATAAAAATATAATTTATTAATTTAATTTTAAAATTATTATAAAATAAAAAGATATAATTTATTATTAATAACTTAAAAAACTAATTAAAATAATTAAGAAAATAATATTAAATATAATTTAAAAAGGAATATTAGAATTAATCTCCGATAACCAGATTCCTATAATTAAACTATTTATAACATTTATATAACCACGCCCTTCTGCTCTTATAAAAGAGCACCTAATTCAATAATCTTTAACTTATATCCTATCTTCAACATATTCATCGTCCCCGTGATCCCGAACCCCTGAAAAGATCTTCCCACAATCACAGCAATGCTCGTCGGTGCCGTCGCCGCCACAATGCTCCCAACCAAGAATATACCAATCGAGACAAGGTACACCCACTTGACGTTAAAGTACTTGTACACTTTCCCCCACAGCGCCGAAGTTGCGGCCGTAGTAAGGAACGTCGCGCTTCCATACCATCCCACATCGTCAAGCGCGTGGAATTCATCCGTGATAGCGGGAATTGCTGTTGCGATGATGCCGATTTCTAGCGCTGTGAGAAGACCGCTCATGGAGAGGGTGAACATTATGAGGAATAGGCGCAGGCCGGTCGCGTAGTCGGGAGCTGGGGTATCATCGACATTTTGCTTTTCCTCGATGTTTTCTTCTGTGGAGACGTGACTGCTGCTCACTGTTGTGGTTGTTGGATTGTTCGGCTCCATTTCTGCTTTTTTGCTATCGTCCAGATTCAAATTTTGAGAGGACATTTTTGGTTGTTATTAGGTGGTTTGGCGCTCCTCCGTCGATTCCTCCGCCCGTATTTCTCAATTCAACATCCGCGCCGCGAAAAAGAACAGGTAGTAACTCGACTGACCAGCAAGGGAAATGTCTTCTCCTGCCGCGCCGAATTATGCCCAAGCCGAGGCAAAGCGGAGAAGATTGCGCAAGGGGACTCATTCCTGCTGGGAATGTAAACGGCGGAAGATGAAATGTATCTTCGACCCGCTCACGAATAGCAATACTTGCAACAGTTGCCGCCGACGGGGTTCCAAATGTATTAGCCAGGAGTTCCCAGAGGAGGCCTCGCTGGGCGATGGCTTTGTGAGAGTTGGTACCCCTCACGCTCACGATGATGGAAGAACACCAGCTGGCGAAGATGGTAGAAGGCCGGATGAGGGCATTCCGACTCCCGAGTCGATGGCGTCGGAGCCTTCACGGTATCTGGCGTTCCATAGAGCCTCCGAGGTTTGTATTCCAATCCCAAATTTTGATGAGGATAGCGCTGACGGCTATCATCAGCATCACACCGTCGAAAATGATCTTCCACCAGCTACCCATATACCAGCCCTGCAAGACAAATATGAAAAGTTGTCGCGATTCTTACATGAATCGCTACCATCGCGAGAAGACACAGAGAGCATATGCAAAGCTGTCCATCATCCTTCTGTCCTCGCTCATGAACTAATGACCATGCCCTACGAGGCACTCGAGAACGGCATGAAAACACACGAAAGTTTACTCGAGATCCCTCAACCAAATTCGCATCCCGTTCTGATAGCGAAGCATATGCTCCTCCTTGCGAGCTTCATCCAACATATCCACCCTGATATTCATGAGGAGATAAAGGGCCTGTCGGAATCTCCGCGAGTCATAATGGAGCGATTAGCGGATCTTGCTACTAGTCTCGTCACAAGAAACAATGAACTCCTTAGCAGCATCGAAGGCCTGGAGTGCGTTGTTATCGAGAGTGTGTATCAGGCGAACATTGGAAACCTTCGACGAAGCTTCATAGCAGGTCGTAGAGCTTTGAGCATTGCACAACTCTTTGGACTTAACCGGTCAGGTAGTAGGCCACAGTACAAGGTGCTTAACCCTAGGACGACTTGTCAGCCACAACAGATGTGGTACCGAATCGTTTGTCTGGACCGCCATCTATGTCTCCTGCTAGGCCTTCCCAGGGCTGCCTCGATCGCAGCATGGCTTCGGATGCGATGCTAGCAAACGATACCCCTATGGGTCGCCTCGAACGAATACATTGCGTTATTGCTTCCAAGATCCTGGAGCGTAACGAATCCAGTCCAAGCTCTCACGATATTGACCTCACGCGATCCATCGACGTGGAGTTGCAGAAAGTGGCCAGGAGCCTCCCCAGCAAGTGGTGGTTAACACCGAATCTAGATAATGCCTCGACCGACTCACAAGCTCAGTTTTGGGACACCCGGAGGCTGTTTGCTCAGGTGCTCCACTATAATCTCCTTAACCAGCTCCATTTACCATATATGCTTCACTCTTCAGCCAAACACGAATACGAGTATTCCCGGATCACTTGCGTCAACGCCTCACGGGAAGTGCTCTCCCGCTTCATCGTATTACGAAGATTCAACGGGATTGCCTACAGCTGTCGCACCATCGACTTCATTGCCCTCATGGCTGCTATGACCTTGTTACTAGCCCACCTAGACAGCAACCTCTCAGAGACAGGAAACTTGCTAGCTCACCAGTATCACACCGATCGCGCTATGATTGAGCAAGTGCAAGAGAATATGGAAGAGGTTAATCGTCTTAATTCCGATGCACTCAGTGCACAGAGCGCCGATTTACTGCGACGACTATTGACTATCGAGTTTGAGACGGCAGATGGTGATCAACGTTATGCCAGCGGAGTGAGCGTGCAAGAAGCAAGCCCACCAGATGAGGATGACGATGCCGCCGTGAGCGTACACATTCCTTACTTTGGCATTATCAAAATTGCCCGCCAGGGCATAAGCAGGGAAATCCCGGAACCACAAGCTACTACTGGCACAATCAACCGACAATCTCAAACACAGGTCGTAAACAGGCCCAATTTAGGTAGCAGAGAAATACTTCACGTAGAACCCAGGCCTAGTGGATTTCCAAATGTCGAGGCCATGCCCACGGTCGATACCGGCTTTGGCCATGACGAAGCACATTTACGCATGTCAGGCGTGAACAATGTTGGCGCACATTTTGAATCTCAATTCGAGAACAGTCTATCAGACCCTCTCTTGCAATACGGAGACTACCCTGAAATGACAGCAGGAGGAGAAGATTGGGCGTTCCAAGGTGTCGATTTCGCTTTCTTTGAGAATCTCATGAGGAGTTCCGGGAATTAAGTGACCAAAAGAATGACTCAACGTTTATTCACCTACCTTGCAGTGCTTACAGGTGCTGCTGGAATTCTATGGGTCTATTGCTCGAAGATTCAATAGCACGGAGTCGTGCAGAATGAGACCAGCCGAAATTCCAAAGAATCTCTTACAATTTTCCATCTACCGCTATTCCTAAGGCCAAGATTTGTAAATCCAGATGAGCACACGATTCACAGCTATTGATCTTAGCCTTACTAACTACACCTCACCCCCACCAAACCGCTACAACGCTACAAACCCAATCAAAAACTCTACCCCAGAACCGCCTCACACTCCCTCACCACATCAAACGAATACAAATACTCATTCACATCCTCCGCCGTCTCTAACGTCTTCCCCCCAGGAAGATACTTCGCCGCCGCATCGCGAACGCTCTGCGGCGCCGGCGGACTCTCATTCGAAAGGATCTGCAGCGCTGACCCTCGGTTTCTTCGGATCTGCTCGAATAGTCGGAGGCGTGATTCGAGGGTTTCTGCTGAGTGGAGGGGTTGAAGGGGTTGAACAGGTTGGGTTGTTTGACTGAGGAGAATGCCGAGCGCGGCGCCGTCTTCGATTGCTTGCGCGCCACCTTGGGCTTGGACTATGCAGGGAGGGAGGAGTTAGAGTGGCTTGGGATGGTTGAGGGGAAAAAGGGGGTAGGAAAGGGTTGGTTGGTGGGGAAAGGGGGACGAACAGGTGAGCATGGGGTGCGCTGCGTCGCCGATTAGGACGAGTTTGTCTTTGTGCCAGGTGGGGATTGGTTCTCTGGCTATCAACTTCCAGAATTTCACGTCTTTGGCTTTTCTAATTTCTGTGTAAGTAGCGTGCCATTCGCTTTACAGCAAGCATTGGAAGACTCACTTGACGACAGCTTGCAATGCCGGGCCAAAATCTTTCTCAGCGTAGTTCAGCGGGACGCTTGGGTCCACACTTGCGCGGAAATCTATATGGTATCATATGTCAGTGTCTACATAATTTTCACTTGAGGAGAGGAGTTTTATGGGGATGGATACCTTCCGTGGCGTGCGAGCTATCAAACGACTGCGATATATACAAGAAGTTCTGCACCTCATTGCTAAAGCACGAGTTAGTAAACAAACAAAACAGAATCCCCAGCAAAAGGAAAGCGACTTACTCCCGACACGGATACCACACCAACCCGCCAGTCCCTTGCGCACCGACAAAATATCTCTGAACCGAATCTTTCACCAACTCTGCAGTCTCCGGATGCGCAAGTAGCTCCTCGGTTGGGACTAACCAGCGCATGCACGACCAACCCGTGCTACTGAATTTTTGAATGTTAGGGTCTCCGAGGACGTGTTCGACGGCTGTGGAATGCACGCCGTCTGCGGCGACGATAAGGTCGGCTTGGAGAGTTGAGGAGTCTGCGAGTGTGACTTTTCCTTGAGTGGCATCCTAGGACAGAACACGCATATATTAGCAAAGCACCCCCTCAACCCACCTCCCACCCCCCCGTTCAAACTCACCCAATCCACTACCTTACACCCTACCCTAACGCCCACCGGCTCCCACTTACCCTCCTCTCCCACAGCCAGCGCCCTCAACTCCGTATGCAAATCTACACGATGCGCCGCGTACAACGGCAGTCTTTACTTCCTCTCCACATCCTGATAATAATTCGGCACGATGACATCCATGCTGGTTCCATTGTAGAGAGAGCCTGTGGTGATGGCGACGAAGCGTGAGGAGGTGCGCGAAAAGGACCAGGTGTCGAGGACGCGCGAGGCGTTGGGCGCGATGGTTATCGCAGCGCCGGTTTCGTGGGTTAGGGAGGATTGTTCGAGGACCTAGGGGAGGAGAGGTGAGTGGGTAGTGGGTGAGAGAGGGTGAAGATGGGGAAGGGGACGCACTGTGACTTTGTGACCAGCTCGCCGGAGACCAATGGCTGCGCTGAGGCCAGCGATTCCTGCGCCTACGATGATGATTTCCATGATTAATATGGGTTATTAGGTGTAGATAATCTTGAAATACGCAGAGTACAATTAAGTCAACACCATCTTTATATAACCCAACATCTCAAAGCCCTTCATCCAGCCTCAACCTACCTCAACCTACCTCCGCCGACAGCCAGCCACAGCCTCGCCTCCCGGGGTATACTGTACCTCCGTACATACCAGGCACAGCACACAAACTCTGGAATCTCGGCGGAAGGAAGACACAGGTGCGGGAGAACCAAAGATTTTTCATCCTTCTACTGCATGCATACACGTGTGAACCCAGCTAGCTCTGGTCCGGTCCATATATTTATTCAGCCATTTGATCAATTAGCCGGCCCAGTGAACCTATTTCGTTATAATTGATCAATTTAACTAGTAGTTAACGAACTGACTAGAAATTAATCAACTGACCAAATGAAATAACTTTGAGTTTTAAGTACATTTTTAATAAGTTTAATGGAATTAAATCTCGTAAAAATAAATATTTTAAATATTAAAATAAAGTAATCTTAATAGAAATCATGAATTGATTTATGATTTATAAAAATAAAAGGGGGTAGGAACGTAGAAAAGGAAGAAGAGTGGTTAGGAATATAGGGTTCCGAGGAGGCGGGTTACGGGAACAGGCTACGATTCGCCTTTTTAGTAAACGAATATGAGTTATTAACTTCAAATACACTTCGTTTGGCTAATTAACCAATACGCGGTCAGTTCGTCGGCTATCATCAAATTGATCAATTGGCCAATAAACGTATGGACCGGACCAGCTCGCTTCGGATCATATGCGAGGTGGTACTAGGGTCACCTTGCCAGGGCGTGGGAGGAGGATTTAGGTGAGATTGATGTTTTTACACGCTGAATCCAATGGACACGGGGATGGCTATTTATGATAATACTTGGGGCCCGGGTCCCGTCTCTTGATATTACTGGTCACGCGACTGACCGGTAAGCGAGAAAGGGAAAAGGGGAAGTCTCCGGGCGTGGTCTGTGCACCAAGTACCGAAGTAAAGCAAAAGCTTCATGATGACAATCTAGATTCTAGCTAATGTTCTACAATACGATGATTGGCTTTTGTTTCGCCGTCCTCCCAAAAAATAAAAAGTTAATTACCGATAGTAAGTGAAATAGCAATAATCTTTGCGGAAATATTCGATGGCAGCGCGGAAACAATCTGGGTTTTGACTGGGTACTACCAAACACACACTTAACTTGAAGTGTTAAAGTAAGCAAACGCCTCTTCCAATTTCTGATGAAGCAAATGTGAGCTCCCAGGCATAGGCAAATCCAGATGCGTTGCGTCCACAGACAGTGCCAATACATCTCCAGCATACCTATCCCAACCATTCGGACCCAGATCTGCCTTCGTCTTATCGGGCACAAGACACGACATCGGGGAGAGTTTAGGATCTTCCATATAGCCCGGATATGCTTGAGTAGGGATCCCTTCTTGTGCCAGCAACTTCATCACCTTACCCTACGGTGGCAGGGCAACAACTATGAATGGAATGCGCCAAATAAAGGTTGTATGTCGTTCATTATTAGTTGATTTTATCTGCAGAAGATCAACTCATAAAATCTCGACTCGCAATTACTTTAATATTGATTGATTTTATCTGCAAAATATCCATTCATATCCAACCTTAAATGATTTAATCACAAAAAAACATTTATTATTGGGTGGTAAGGTATCTTATAGTACTAAAATGTGTGCGGAGTGACATGTGAGAGCAATGTGATTCGTTACTACGCTACTTATGATTAGTGGCCGCATTCGATAAGCGATTACTTTCACATGTCACTCCCCACACATTTTAGTACTGCAAGGTACCTTGAGGGGAAATTTTAGGTGGCCACTCCCATTTTACCTTAGAGAATTCTCCCTTCTCTATCTTTCTCTACAACACCAAGGTAAGCTTCCAGGTAGGAAACCCCCCCCCTCTATGCAACAGGTAAGTGATCTCTCTCTCTCTCTCTCTCTCTTCCTCCCCCCTGTAGGTAAGTGATCTCTCTACGTTATAGGTAAGTGCTTTCTCTCCCTTTCTTCAATAGGTAAGTGATCCCCTCCCATTCCTACCGATTCTCCCTATTTACATTATACTTCTAGGAAAGTTGGCGGGAGTGCGCCGGCGAGGTTATTGGGAAAGGTAGGAGGAAAGAGGGGTAGGAGCTAGAAGGGGGGCATCTGGTGCCAGATCTGGGATTATTTATTGCGTCGGTTTTTATTGTGGTTTATTGGTTTTATTTAAAATAATGTTTCTTTCCATCAATAAAAGGTAGCATTTCACATACTATGGCGTTGTACTATTATTGTTTGCTACTACTATGAGCTATAATAAATCGATCAATAAATCGATCAATAAGAGTTGTACCCTTTAATGCCCCGAATACAATAGGCTGCCTCCGTAGGGTTATGATCACCAGCGACACGATTAACCAGGCCCTTCTCAGCCCAAATGATAGCTGTTCGAGCAGGGCGCTCTTTCGCGGTCATGGGAGGCGGGGTGTATAATCTCATGGCGAGGAAGTAGGCGTTTAGGTGGTCTTGGGTTTGGACTGTTGTGCTCCACAGACCTTCGATGGCGACGGCGGCTTGGAAGATGTCGACGCCGATCTTGGATTCTTGCTTGATCTCGCTTTCGGTGAGTTTTGTGGGTCGTGGGCAGCATAGGTCGATGAGAATGAGGCCGTCGACTTTCCGGCCGGCATGGGCTAGCTGTCGGCAAACTTCGAAGGCGACCATGCAGCCAGCGGAAAAGCCGCCGATGAAGAATGGTCCTTTAGGCTGTGCTTTTAGCAGCGTGTCGACAATAAGCTTGGCTACGCCCACAATTCCAACTTGGGTGGTCAGTCTAGAGGGGCACCGGAGGAACGGCGAGTCAATTCCATAGACGGGCATCTTGGACTTGAAAGCTGGGAGGTGGATATAAGTCGCAATGGATCCTGTGCCATCGGCCATCAAATAGAAAGGCGTTTTCCCAGCTCCTGGACGTCCCTTCAGTAGTGTGATCCTGACAGTAGGAGCTGGCGATGTGTCGATGTCATTGATTGGCTCTTCCTTTTCAATTTCCACCATGCTCGAGCCTAGGGAAGAGATGGATTCTGGCGCCAATGGAGGTTCAGGATCAGGAGTTTCTGGAGTGGAGTCCTCGATACTGGAGGTGGTTGAAACACCTTTGGGCTCTGGAGTTTCGTTGAGTGTTGGTTTGGAGCTTCCTCCAAAAGCGAGTCGGAAGGTCTACAACCGTGGGATAGTCGGATGAATGAAGCGGGTAGGTCAACGTCTGACTGAGCCTTAATTGTGGTGACAATCTCGATCGCCATGATGGAATCAACACCAAGCTCGGCGATTATGGTGTCATCTGTAAACTCGGAAGGATCGCTACCTTCGAGATTCTCTCTAGGATAAGATCAAATACCCCTGAGTCCGCAACTTCTTCAATCTGAGGCTTTGGGATCGCTTGATATTTTACTGGAGCGGAGGCCAAAGTGGTCTGCTCTCTCTCACTGACATCGTTTCCTTTGATTTCATTCGCCGCCCCGTGGTGAGGTGCGGAATGGCTCTTTCCAGGCCCAGCATGTGGCCCCTCGAGGATATGCCGCCAGGTAGCTCTAGGGAGCTCCTGGTACTTCAAATCGATACATTGTATGTTAGAGCATATGCATGTAGCTTAGTTATCCCCTGCCATTTATAAGGCTTTAGAGATTTTAATCTCTTTTCATAGAATAATAATATAATGAATTTCATTATAAAGTTCTTATAACTCTTAGAATATACTTTGAAAGATATATATAATTCTTAATAAAGATATTAATTATTATACTTATCTAAGATAATTTCATTTTAATAAGAATTTTTAAAATGAATTAAATAATAATTAATCTAATATCTTATAACGTAGAAATGGATATATAGGTATATTTGAAAATGGTTTAATGAATATATATATATATAATTCTTATTATTTGATTTTTGATTATTTCTCTCCTAATTCTATCTTAGCTTAAGAAAAATAGATTGAAAATAATAAATGTTCAGTTAAGAGGAATTACGCTGATTATTCACTTGAGTGAATTCTTGGTAATAACGTAGTGAATATCTTTTGGTAAATTATCTTAGTGAATATAGGTGTAATAGCTCTTATTCTCAAATGATTCTTCAAAGTATTTCTTGTTCTTACGAAACCTTACATTGCTTTGAAGGCATTTCAAATAGAGATCAGAGGATAATAAGTCGATTTTCAACTTTAGTGAATTCAAAATATGTGTCACGAGGACTTCAATATGTGTGTGTGTGAAAGGCTTGATTCTCTGAGCTAGGCTACAGGAGAGGCTATATAGCCTCTCAGGGTGGCACGTGCACGTAAGGGTCCGACGACCACATGACAATATGTTTCTTCTCTTCAGATCATTCTTCAAAGTATATCTTATTGTCGGAAAATCTCAAATTGCTCTAAAGGCATTTCAAATAAACATCAGAGAATAACAAGCGATTTTCAACTTTAGTGAATTAGAAATAAAGTTCTTCTTCTCAGATGATTTGTTAAAGCATATCTTGCTCTTGGAAAACCTCAAATCACTTGTAAGGCATTTCAAATAGAGATAAGTGGATAGCAAGTTGATTCGAAACTTTAGTGAATTCAGAATTCATTTCTTCTTCTCAGATCACCCTTCAATGCTAGCTTGTTCTTAGATAACCTCGAGTTAATGTCAAGACATAATGGATAGGTATTAGAGGATAATAAATATACCCGAAACTTGAATTTCGGGTACCCAACTAATTTGCATTCATCTTGATAGTGTTCTCAGAGCACCTCGAGTTAATGTTAAAGTATAATGCATAGGGATTCGAGAACAAGATATATACCCGAAAACATAAATTTCGGGTACTTGTCCAATATTGATTCATCTTATCTGGAATCTCGGAGATCTAAGAAAGAGATCATGGTACAATGCATTGGGTTTGGCGCAGAAGCTTTGTCCCTGAAAATGCGGGGTCCTCGCTTAATCTCAACAGTGCAGGAACGACCAAGTGCAGGCAAGGAGCACAGACCACAATATCGTCATCTCCTCACCTTTGAAATGTTGTAAATACCTTCTCTTTTCCAATCACACCCATAATTAGAGGATATACAGTGATTCATTCTATCATTCAGATTTAGGCAGTGCATTTCAGTTTCTCAGTCATAATCCTGCGATTTTGTGATTCACAAAGCAGGATTCCAGCTGGTTGCAGGCTGTGATTCAGTCACAGGGCCATTTCACCTTCATTTCACCTCATTCACGGCCATTTCTGGACAGCAATCAGTTCCGAAGTAGTGCCGAAGCAGAGTCGGATTCGCGCTACTCAAGGAATTCTTGTGAAAGATAACAACCCGATTCAACCCTCCCACAAAAAAATCAAACAACCCGATCCCAACACCACCACCACCAACACAACTCCACAACAACACAATGGAAGAGATGCGCCCACATGGTTTGGGGAGACTCCGAGCCCGAGTAACCAAACCGATTGCGCCACCAACTACCAAGGCGAAATCGGAAGGTGAAGACCACCAAGACTCTGTGGCTGTGGCCATCAAAGCTGAGGACGATGTCAAGGAGATTGGGGAAAAGGCTGCAAAGAAAGCAGCAAAGAATGGCAAGAATGGTCGCAGACTCGACTATGAGAACTCACCTTTCGCAAACCAACAATTGCCAACGCCACAAGCCTGCGAGGAGGTCTACCAATTGCTGGCTGCTCAACACGGGCCTTACAAGGCACCAGCTCAGATCCCTGCGCCTTCTCTAGAAGTAGCAGGTTGCGGTGAGGTAGAAGACATCCTCGAGGCCACCCTCAGAACATTGATCAGTGGCAATACTCTCATGGCCAACGCCGACAAAGCTGTGGCAAATCTTGTCGCCAAATGGGGCCTACCAAGTGGCGGTAGATGGACAATTGACTTTGAAGCGATCAGAAATGAAACGGTGGAGACGCTGTTCGAAGTCATCAAATGCGCAGGCCTAGGTGGAATCAAATCGAAGCATATCAAAGGGCTCTTGAATGCTGTGTTTGAGCAGAATGCTGTGCGCCGAGAAGCGCTTCTTGAAGAAGTCAAAGGTGGCACACCTGCAAATATTCTAGGAATTGCACACTTGTCCAAGGAGCAGAAAGAGGCTGAAATCGCAAGAATCGAGGAAAACCAGCTCACATTGGATTGGCTCTTCGAGATTGAAAAGCCCTCGGAAATCATGGAAGAGCTTGTCAAACTCCCAGGAATCGGCATAAAAACGGCTTCATGTGTTCTTCTATTCTGTATGCAGCGACCCAGCTTTGCTGTCGACACCCACGTTCATCGTCATTGCAGATGGCTTGGATGGGTTCCTGACAAAGCCACTGCTGATCAGACATTTCACCACTGCGACCTCAAAGTTCCCGATCACCTCAAGTACTCTCTTCATCAGCTCTTCATTCAACATGGCAAATTTTGCTACCGCTGCCGTGCTAACACCTGTGCCGGAACAAAAGCATGGAAGGAGGCAGAATGTGTTATTGAACATCTATTGACCAGGACAGAAGTGAAGAAGCAACCAGGGTACAAGCCAAAGGCAGCCGATCTCAAAGCCGAACTCAAAGAAGAGGCAGGGCTGGTTCAGATTGATCATTTCTTCAACAAGAATACCAAGGGGAAGAAGCGCAAGGCCGAAGAAGGTAGCGATGGTGAGGGAGAGGAGAGTGAGATCGAGCCAGGTACAAAGCCGGCAAAGAAGCGTGCTCGTGCTGGTGGAGAGGCAGATGACACCAAGCAAGCATCCAAGGTCGAGGAGAATGACGAAGCAGTCAAGGCTGAGAGTAATGGAGAGCTCGAGGGCGAGAACTGAGGATGATTCTGGCGATGGCATGGCAATTATGGCTTGAACCAGCTTCTGAGCTTGAGTTGGGGTTACAATATTAGCATTGGCAGTGATTGAAGGATGCATTTAATACTCATGCATTCGGGAGGAGCACTTTGAGCAAATGATTTGATCTTCAGCGCTCTGGGGACAGTCCTGGTTGCATTTAGCATGGCGTTTATTTGGGCTTGTCCTTATGATACCCTCACCGCAGCTACGTTTTCAATGACATGAACATCCTATGACACGTGCTTGCTTGAATGGTATCCCAAAAATAATTGTAGAATGAACTGTGCCATTATTTGCTGGATTTATGTCGCTGATGGTTGTGATCTTGAGGTTGAAATCTTCACATTTTTTTTTGATATGTCGTTGTCGGTTAGGCGGACCGTCATGAGCAGGTGCGAGGCTCAATGGGGCCATACGAGCTACAGGGATGTGCCTGTCCCACAAGCCGATCGTGCCTGTCTTGAAAATGTTGCGACGACATTCTTTCACCTCCAGGACCTGTTCCTACATTTCCTGCTATGCCATTGTGAGTTGGTGTTGCGGTGTACTCGCCAGAAAACAGAGCAGGTTGAGGCAACGACAAAGCAGCAATGGCTGAACCGACAGAGGCTCCGTCCTTCTTGGGCAGCCTGGGCTTTCATTTTGCGTGGGAAATGGGCGACGCGTAAGGTTAACAACTCCTCATCGCAATCATGAGCTGATTTTGGCAATGGCAGTACTTTCCTCCTTGGAACAGCTGCACTCGCTGCCTGTATTATTGCTGGACTCTCCCTCTATACCGTTGCAATAGTGATGAATTGGCTGTACAAGGAACCGACAATCAAATACACCATTGCCTCTCCCACGATCCCGGAAGACTCGAAGATATTGACGAATCCCTCCATAAAAGCTTCTGGAACGACTGCAATCCAGTGCTACGCTCCTGCGACAGGCCAATTCCTTGGGTTCATCAACCCCTCGTCTGCCGAAGGCATCGATCGCGCGATCGAGAAAACACAAACAGCACAGGCAAAATGGGCTAGAACAACATATGGGCAGAGGAGACAAGTTTTGCGGTGTATACAGACTTTTATCATGGACAATCAGGAAGAAATATGCCGAATTGCTTGTCTGGATTCCGGCAAGACTTTGATTGATGCTACGCTTGGGGAAATTCTGGTGACGGTGGAAAAGCTTCGTTGGACAATTCTACATGGCGAAAAGGCTTTGAAGCCATCTCGAAGACCGACAAACCTCCTCATGGCGTACAAGAGAAATACTGTGGTGTACGAACCCCTTGGAATTGTCGCAGCGCTGGTTTCCTGGAATTATCCTGTCCACAATCTAATTGGGCCTATGATATCGGCCATCTTCTCTGGGAACGGCATAATTGTCAAGGCATCAGAAAATACAGCATGGAGCGCTGGCTATTTTACTTTGATCGTCAAAGGCGCACTCCACGTTTGTGGCCACGATCCTAATCTCGTTCAGACCGTCGTCACTTGGCCCCAAACTGCGAATCATCTTACCTCCCACCCAGCCATCTCTCACATCACTTTCATTGGAAGTCGGCCAGTTGCTAAATTTGTTGCGGCTTCAGCAGCAAAGTCTCTCACTCCGGTTGTGGCTGAACTGGGCGGTAAAGATGCTGCGATTGTCCTTGATTCTGCAGTAAAAGACCTCCCACGGGTCATTGAGATCCTCCTCAGAGGAACCTTCCAAGCTTCTGGGCAGAATTGCATTGGTATTGAGCGCATTATCGCGTGCCCTAAGGTATACGACAAGCTAGTGCTCGCTTTGGAGCCTAGAGTTCGCGGTCTACGAGTGGGTTCTATCCTTGATGCATCAAAGGGCGAACAAATCGATATGGGAGCAATGATTTCGGATGCTTCGTTCGATAGGTTGGAAAGTCTTATTCAATCCGCAGTCAACGATGGCGCACGCCTTTTAGTTGGAGGTGCCAGATTCCAACATCCAGTCCACCATTCTGGTCATTACTTCCAGCCTACTCTCCTGGTTGATGTTACGAAAGATATGGCCATTGCGAAAGAGGAATGTTTTGGACCAATATGTGTTCTTATGCGAGCCAAGAAAGCGGAGGAAGCATGCGAGATCGCCAACGCCCCAAACTTCGGTCTCGGCGCTTCGGTCTTTGGCGAATACAGTTTTGAAATTCCCGCTCTTCTCAAAAATCTCAAAACGGGTATGGTGGCTGTGAATGACTTTGGTGCATACTACGCCGTTCAATTGCCGTTTGGTGGCGTTGGTGGGAGCGGTTATGGACGATTTGCCGGAGAAGAAGGTCTAAGAGGCCTCTGTAATACCAAAGCTATTTGCGAAGATAAATGGGGCTGGGCTGGAGTCAAAACTGCGATACCAGCACAAATAAGATACCCTATTCCGGATACAACGAAAGGATTTGCCTTCGTTAGAGCTGTTGTGGAGATTGGCTATGGTGTGGGCGTCATTGGGCGACTTCGCGGCGTGAAGAATATTCTCAAGAATCTATAAGCAGAGAAGGGACGAGAGGTGCGTGACCTATCGCCTGGCTATAATGAAAGATCCTTGACATCACTCAATTGAAAAGGCGGTTAAGCTTCAGTGGCGTTGGCTTACTATGAGACTACCTAGCTACTCCCCCGTCAGAGATCGGGATCGTCAGAAATGATTTCTGACAGGCACGAGAACAGGGAAGCCTAGCGCAGAAGCTTTGAAGGCAGTTTAAGCTTTTTAGAATATGTGGCTGGTGGTCGTTCCTTCCTGCGGCGTACTACTGCGGCCATCGTCCCAGGTGTTCGGTTTCACCAAGTCGAACACAACTTTTTCTCCACCTGATGTGTCACGATGAGAGAACTGGTTTATCTTTATATGAACAGGAGAAAGAGAATTTGTTTCTCTAGAACGATGAGTTTTTAATGCGTTAAAAGACGGTTCGGATACTATCTTTTTGCATTCACCACCCTCTCCTCAAGTCTCACTATACTCTAGACAGCTCCTGGACAGATCCTGCTATCTACTTTCCTCCCAGCACATGGAGTTCTTTTTATGAGGCTTATCCCGTTCTTTCCCACATTCAAGGAATGGCAGTTGCACAGCAACAAATGGTCGGCCCTAACTCTATCTCGAGAAGTATCTCGCATATTAGATATTTTTAAGTCCTGACTGTATCAGTCAAGGGGGTATTTTTGGACGGTCTTTTGCTTTTTGATTTTTTTTTTTCGATGTTTACGTTTCGCACCTTGCCCTCGGCGTTACGATTTGAACAGGACCTCCTGAAGAGATACGAACTCCGGAAGCGGCGAAAAAGGCATGTCGTGGCTGCTGTACGTACAATTATCGACGGCTTTGTATTCGTTGTATTCGTTGATGTGTTCTTCTGCAGATTCGGCGTTCGATCCATCGCAAGTGCTCTCGCAAACCCAACTTCCAAGTCCATTGAAGTCTGACATGAAAATGGGACTTGTCAAGTCGATTGGGTTGAGTTGCGTACCGGTATTGGTGGCATCACTCATCATCTCCGAAAACCAACACTCGATATATGAAGTGTCAAACAAAACATCGCCAAAATAAGACGTATTACTCGTGTTACTGAGTGAAACCTCGAGGCTTGATACGTCGGTGTCTGAAGTCGCTGTGGACGCTTGGCTGTCGGAGTATATACGCTCTTGATGTAGAATTTCGAAAGGAGGAGTGGCCTCCGGCGTTTCTTGTTGTTTTGAAATTATATCGCTGTGGTTGACAATCGGTATTGGGGCGTTCCGGGCTTCTTGTGGGTATCCATCAATGATGTTTTCTCATTGGGAGATGAAGTACTTACTTATGACTAAATGCATTCTGTTTATGTGTTCCTTCATTTTGTCCTTTCGAGCCGTCGCATAGTGGCAAGCATCGTATGGACATGGTTGTTTGGTGCCATGTATGGAAAGCTGATGTCGATCGAGATTGAATTGGCACCGAAATGTGGATTTGCACCCGTTTTGACCACAAATGTATTGCTCTGGTTTAAGCACCCTTTGGGGCTTTCTGGTATTTAAGCGAGTCATTGATAATGCGTTTCTGCGTTCCATTTAGAATGATATAAAGGTTGTGTGATGATGCTCAAAAGTTTGATAAACTGGGTGTTCAGAAATAACGCAGTTCAGTATTTTCCGACATTTGAAGAGGGTGTGGACACGGTCTTATATCGGTTTGCTTTATCTCTCACGTTCAGATAGGCGCCGGTTTTTTCACTTCTTTCACTTCAGCCATGCAAGCAAGGTAGAGGCAGATCCCAAAGTGGCTAACTTGAAACTCTGCAGGGCTGCCTGGCCAGCATTGTGGGTAGTCTTTTACTGCACGTCATATGCATCGAGGCGCAACCATACTCTACTATCTCCGTAGGAGCCAATGACAGAGCCACTTAATATTTCCTGACGCTCTTGAATCCCCCGGAGCTGCTTTTCAGGTATCTCCATCATAGAAGAATCTGCCTCAGCCGCAAGCTTGTCTGCCAACTTCCATACCACATGGCTCAACCAGGATTTGAATGGCTGAGCCAAAACACCAACAGAATTCCCCCTCGATTGCATACCGATGGCCTCACTTTTTTGCCTGTCGATCCCGAAGACCCGGAACTTCGTCAAGCTTATATATCACTGCACAGCTGTTCGCCCTAAGAGTCCCTTTTGTGGACCATGGCTGGAAGTTGGAACTGTTCTTCAGCTTCCAATACTTGGAATGACAACCACCAAAAGGATTCTACCTAATTTCATTCCTGTGAATTGGTTCCCACTTCCAATTACGCAATTCGATTACTTGGTGCAACGCAACTCCCTTTCTACGCGATGATCTACCATAGTTTGGAACCTCTTAGTCGAGGAATGCCACCGTACGAAAAAGGTAGAAAACAGCGAGGTCTGAACTTTTGTACGTACAAAACCGCGTCTTCTTCTACCACTCTGACAAAAGTGCCGGCATGTCATCGTGTGATGCGTTTAGATTGAGGCATTGGAACAGGCCTTTCAGAAAGCCAAAAGTCAGCCTTGTGGGTTTGACGGGCTAGGAAGGATTACTGTTTTTTCCTTTATCCAGGCGGACCAACGGTTTGCATGCATGATGGTCTTAGCTCCGGCCAAAGAAGAAAGAGCCCCAGCGAATCTGCAGCGTCGACACGCGACGCTTATTAGACGTTGCCGTTGGCTATTCTTGCAGAATGCTGTACGCAAGCCCTTCTCTTATTCGTGGATGTGTGGAGTCATCTCGGTGTTTCCCGGTACAGTACATAGGTACCGAGGATTTATTTCTTTTCAAAGACTCTGTTTTTCTGTGTATCCTTATTCGTGTTTTTAAATTCATTGACATACAGATACTGATCAAACCATATGGCGCAATGAGAAAATTTTCCCAAGAAAAATTACGGTATCAGATAGATGGATGGTTGCACGACATTGGGAAACGTGGAAGATATTAATATCAAGATGGATTGGTATGTATCACAAGAAAAAAACGTGGCCCGCGATCCTGAATTCGCTTGCTTGCCTTCCCTTTTTTTTGGCCCCCATTCTCGGAAACCGAGCAAGCCACGGCCCCTGATTCTGTCTGTTCGGTTCGGCTTGCCGCTAGACTACCGCCTCATGCTCTGGAAATGCCGAGGTGTGGGGGTTTATAGGTCAGAATGCTTCGGTTCCGTACCTGTACCGTTTGCTAAGCAAGAGAATGACATGCCGGAGGAAAAGGGGGATGGCTACTGTTGTGTGGTAACGGTGCTGGGATGGAGATCTATCTACTCGGTGAGGAGATTTCCAGATGTTTTCAATTGATTTTGGGGGCGAGAGGTGGTTATGAGGTGCATACCGTTTGGTTGGAGACTAGGTTCTTGCCATTATTGAATTATTAGTTTGTTATTCAGCATAGTGCAGTTGTTGATTTAATCTTCCGTTGTACCGCGTACTCTCTTACTCTTAATTAACTTCTGGACCTGCATCTGCAGAGATAAACATTCCCCGGAGTCGAAAAACTGATTCCGGAGTGTGGATCTCGCTTCTGATAGGTCAATCCTGTTTTCCTAACTCGGTTAGCGAGTCTGCTGTGGGGTGATGCAGATACGATTTTTACGAAAGTGGGTTGATAGACATGGAGTAAAGAACAAGAAGGGGATGGAGATCGAGAGATTGTCCCGGTATGCCGCAAGTGAGAAGGAAACCTTAAGAGCGGTTAAGCATAAAGGGACGGTTCGAAGAGTGGGTACGGTTTTGGGGATCTAAGGACGCCTTTCCTATAATAGCAAACAGTCGCTGTTTGCCGTTTTGGGGATAGTCTCGGTTTGACTAATACACCTAAAGCTGGATCCTCAATATCAATCGTAAGAGTCTCTCGATGAGGGCTAGATACTCCGAGTCATTGGAAATAAGATTGGTATGAAGGATCTGTTCGGATGTTGGATATCTTGCTTCTTGCGTGCTGTTTTGATGCCTTATTTTCTCTTCTCTTATTTGAAATTGCGATGCTTTATGAAGGGGGTTGTAGTGTCGCATTTGTGGCACTGGCAGTAAATGGAGGATTGATCTAGGAGGTTGGATTACGGGTTGAATGTTGGGATTCGAGGTGGATGGGAATGGAGTTGGTGAGGTTGAGGGTGAGGTGAGTGCCTTAAGGGAATACTGTAGGCGCTTTGTTGTATTTGTGTTTGAGGTTTGTGTGGTGGAGGGTTAGGTGGGGGTTTGAAGTGAGTGATATGCTGTATGGTAACCGTAAATCCGAGAGTTTGGCCAATTGGACGTCTGATCCATGAATTAGATACGGACTTTATGAAAGATAATAGAACTAGATAGGTCTTTTGCTTACTGCTTTGGTTGGTTTAATGCACCATCCCTCTTTTGTTTTGGCGCTCATTGTGCCAGACCTATAAGATAGAGCGAGGGTTTGAAGGGGAGAATTCTCCCGTTTTTGGGGCTTTGTTATGCCAGAATATCTGGGAGAATCGAAGTCAAGATGGGAGAGGGTTGTTGCTCTGAACTACTTTATGCAGTACATACTGTATACTATTTTCATATTCACCCCTCCCAAACCCATTTTCCACTCTACTATTCCCTCAAACCGCTGTTCCAATTTCCAATTTTCCATTCAGACCATTCTTACAGTCAATTTTAAGCGAAAAGACTTCTCCAGATCCAACCCGGGAATATCAATCACTAAGTAAAGAAATCGTAATCCGGTAGCCACTGCAGCTTAGATATGAGAAGGTAAAATGGTAGGGCTGGAAAGCTTATATGAATTTGTTTACTACTGTATCCTCGCATCTATGTACTTCATCACGAAACACCAGCGGAAGGTCAGGTATGAACCCGACTGATACCAGGTAGTAGAGATTGGATTGCTAAGGTACTGTACTAGCGCAAGTACCTCAAATTTTGGAAATTTTCGTTGATTCACTTTCTCATTCTCATATTACATTCGCCACCAGGTACCCCCCGTCTTTTCTCCCCCCTTCTCCTCGCATCTGGACTTCTGCCCTCCTCCCAATCAACGGGACTTTTTGTGAATTCCCATTGTTCTCAACTTGACCCAAACGTAACCAACATCAGAGGGGTATAGAGACGCACAGCCTTGAAGTGAAAAATCAAGAGAAGCAGACAGGCGAGAAACAAGAGCGAAGTAGGTAGAAATTCTAAAATCTAGCTTTCTATCTATCTACAGTACATCTAAATAGTCATACACCATACCGCGGTGTGCAAAGCCCAAGATATGCCCACCCGAGACGATAAAATGGAGTTGCGAGCGTATTAATAGAGTATAAGTTCTATACACACCTCATAACTTCTTGCCGAGAGCCGTCGACGCAGCAACACTCGCTAGCTGCCTGGCCTGCAATTCCTTCTGTCTCCTATGCTCCAAGGCATTAAGCCTATCTTCCTTCAACCTTCTTTGCCTCTCGATCCTGTCAAATCTCCCTGCCCCCAAGACGTTTTCTTCGGCTCGAGAAGTGTGTCCTTTCTTGCCAATATGGGTACCACCCATACTCAGTCGTTGGACTTTACGGAGCTTGGTCAACCCGTAGCCGCAGACCATGGTGGCGAATACTATACACCAGCCTGTCACACCGAAGAATCCCACGTTTGATTCTTCGAGGAAGTTTTTCAGATTCATGCCGTAGATAGAGGCGATGAAAGCTCCGGAGCCGATTCCAAGCGTGCCAATTGAGAATTTGAGATCGAGGAGCATGAGGGAATTTCGGTTTGCATCGAGAATCGCTTTCACACTGTCGTGTTGATTAGATAATTGGTATTGAGCATAGTGGGTGGGAAACTTACATTTCCTCTGTGTTACGAATACTAGAGACAAGATTCCCGGATTCTTGCACAATTTCGTCACAGAGCTTATGATAGGATTCAAGAAGCATCTCCACTTCCGTATGGTCATCCTCTCCTCTCCTAAGGTCGTGGGACTTCTCGGTGAGATACATGGAGGCTAGATCATCATCTGCTTCCAATAATTCGTCAATAGCGTCTCGAACGAGCTTCGCCTTTTGTTCGAAAGTGCCCAACCTTTTGGAGTGGACGAGTAGCATGCGCAAGTTGTCTCGGTCAATATCCTCCTCTAGTTCCTTGAGAACCTTCACAACGGGCTCTCTTACATTCTCGAATTCCGATTCGAGGCTGGTGACAACAGAAACAAGAACAGCCTCCAATGCCCTGAACTCGTATGGCAGACCTCCTGCGGACAGCAGATTCTGCTTTTGTTGTAGCTTGTTTTCCAGGTCATATATAAATGCCGATTGGTTGTATGAATCCGTGGTGCCGTATGCATCAAATATTAAGACCTTATTATGTTTTATAAGTACTCGGAGGTGAAGAAGATTAATGAGAATTACGGATGGTCGAACGAGGATATGTGGGAAAAGACTCGAGTCAATTTTTCGAAGATCGCGAGGAAGAAGCCCATACTGCAAAGGCATTGTTAGCATCATCACTCCTTTAGCTTGGGTGCAGTTTGGAGAGTTGTACTTTTGCAATAAGCTCGGTCTTTTTGAATTCTCCGCTCGACAGCGTCACAACTCCATTCTCGTCCAATTCTGTGCATCGTAGTTTTGGCTGAGCTGCAGCTTTGGCAGATACAGTGCGTCCAAGACTGAAGACCGAAGTCTCTGCACTGTTTTGCTGGCCGCTTTCTGGCAGGTCCCCCTCCTGTAGGTCCCCATGCCATAGCAATCCGGCCCTCTTGGCTGATCTTTTGCGCCAAACCCCTTGGAACCAACTCCGGGGTCCCGTCGAGGCCTTCCTGTATCCTAACACTCCCCCATTACCCAACCATCCACTCCTTGCAGCTATCCGACATTGCGCAGTAGGACGTTGTAGAGAAGAGAGAGCTGACCGAGACGAAGGGCAATCGGGATTGAGAGATACAGCCGTAGGAGCTGCGCGATGTGCCGTCGTGGTAGAAAGACATCTCGCAGATGTTTTCAGGGAGCTCGGCGGCAGTTTGCGTCGTCCTGGCGCGAGGTTTTGTCCGCAATGGGGACTGGAAAAGCAGACAGCTTCTGACTGCGAGCGGAGAAATTGGAGAAGTGCCGACGATGGCACTGGCGTACACAGAGCGGACCGCATAGCAGCTGGGAGAAGCCGGGGCGGTCTGATGCTACAGCTCAGGGCAATTCAGGGCGAATTTGGGATCAAGCAGCGCTTTGCGGTGTTTTTTTATTTTGAAGCTCGGACGTAAAGTTTTCCTGCAAGGGTCGAGGGCAATCACATGACAAAAGTACCTGAAATGCCCGCAGGTGCAGGTGGTCTTGGAAGCAGTTATACGATCAAACATTAATTATTAAATCTACAGTATTATTCGGTGATGACCGACTTAAATATTATTCAATCGAAATACAGTCAACTCGTCAATAAATTTGCTCTTCTCCAAATCCCCCTCCCGTCGCGCCTCATACTGGATAGCTCGCAACTCTGCCCCCACCTTGTATTCATCGATTGGAAGGCTATCCGGTCGACACTTGGAGCATTGATGAATAGATCGCGAAGCTAGGAACAAATGACCCATCACCATGACTTTGTTTCCACCACAATTTCGGAGGGCCCAAATGAAGAGATGCTCATCAAGTTTCGTCGCAACCCCCAACCAGCATAGAAGTGTGAGTGCACGAATATCTCCGGCCGATATTGCTGTCTTCAATCCAATCAAAGCCGTCTACAGAGACATTTATTAGCCTGAGATGTGAACGGTGAAAAAAATAAATGAGAATTTGGGACCGAGTGCATACCTCGCCACTGGTAGATGTACGCCAATCGATAGTTGCGCCAGACTTTGCAATCCAGAAAAGAAGTTTGATCTGCTCTTCAGTCCAAGGGCCTAACAAAATTCGCTCCGGTATCTCTACAAATCTCTCGATATCTGCGGTATAGAAATAATCCACGGAATCTGTTGGATCTAGAGCTTCTCGTCGACAAAAGTCGGAAAAGTAAAAGAAGTCTGTGTCAAAGTACTCATCCGCGGTCATGCCAGAGGGTGAATTGTACACTTGCTCATAGGGAGCATATAGATCTCTCTCATGTGGGGGAACAAACCCTGTGTTTCACACTTGTTAGATTTTACTTTCAGGACGGTGGAGCGCATTAACTCACACTTTGGCGTAATTTTCAAATCTGATCTTGCCATCCAGGTATTCTTAGCTTTGAAAATAACGGAAAGCTGGGCCCAACGACAATGGAGCACCTCGCTCTACTCATGTTTTAGTAAATGAATCCGAAACAAACAAAATCTCCAGTGGCTTACTTGAAATTCGGCGGCCTGTTTATTTGGCGGATCGTGAGGATAACTTTTGAGTTTTTTATTGCCATGCCATTTGTCCCAGGTTGGACCGCTGTTTATATCACGACCTCGAAGTCAGCATGCATTCGTGAAATTTGAGAGGTAGACGAGTCAAACAAGAATTGAAACACTACGAAGGCAAGTGAAATATGGCTTTGGAAACGATTTCGAGCCCAAATTTTTAGGAAAATCCAAACTTACAAAGCAGCTAGCACAGTCTGCACGTAAACGATGTTACTGCTCAATTTTCCTCCGATCACTGGGCTTGACCGAGAAAGTGCAACGTTCATAGCAAACAGATAAACTTTCTCGAGCAGTTCGACGGGGAGCTTCTCCAGATGGGACATTCTGCGTCTTGACTTTAGATTTTTGAGAGATCGGGGTTTCTTTTCTGTCGCAACTTTTTCTTGGTTTGTTGGCGACTCCTGTGTCGGGGCTAAATTAAAAGGCCGACCTGGCGCTCTTTTCTACAAAACAGTCAATTAGGTATTTTTTTTGAGTGAGTGATGAGCTTCGGAGTGTTTGTTCACTCACAGTGAGCTTGCGTGCTTCTTTGGCTTTCTTGCTATTATCCAGCTTCCGCTTGCCCGGAATCTTGATAGGGGTGAGCTCCATTGCGATGGTTGTTGTTGCAAAAAAGGTTGTGTTGTTGGAAGAAAGTCGGCGGAACCCAAAATTTTATTACGCTCGCCATGTTAAGGATTCGAGATTGATGGAGCGCTCAGTAGCGTCCGTGTTGCTCCACCGAAAGCCGACGCCATGGGAGCATGTATTGGACATTTACTGCGCCCCATCAAGCACCGAGATATTAGATGCACCGTTGGACGTGGCAAACGTGATATCGTCTGAGCTTCTGTTATGATTTTAAGTATTCGAAGTACGAACTGGTTGCTTTGGTATGGGGTTGGGGTGTGAATAGACGCGTTCTTATCAATACAGACACCCCCGCGCTCAAGCTGTCAACCCCGCTCCCCCACAGACAACAACCACCACCAGCAACAACCAAACCTCATCATCAACACCACGCGGAAAGCATCACCACAACCCGATCAAAACTACATCTCACTCCAACAATGACACAAACAAATCCTCCAGTCTTCTCGCAGAGCTCTGTGCCGTCTCAAGATCTCGACTCGGAATGTCAGCCATTCGCCTCGCCCAGAAACACCTCACTTTCGGATCTACCTCTTGAATTACGCCTCCAAATATATGACAATGTCTTCCACGAAAACCCTCAGGGATGCGATTCAAATCACGCAAGAGGATGTCGATGTGGAGGGGGTCTCTCGCGCACAAATCGCCAGACGTACATGGAATGTCGGCCTCGATTCTACAGCCATGCAAGATTCCAATTTAATGCTCCAGCCCATCTTGAAAACTTCCTGAAAGCAATTGGCGACAACATCAAGCATCTTAGACAGATTGTTCTCGCACTCGATTTATCGGACGATGATACTTTATTCGTGCCGTTCGACATGTTGCAACGGCTTGGTGCTCTTCGTGAGCTTCATCTCATAATCAAAGATCGATCTCAGCTCCCGAGATACGACCTCGACTCGCCCGCTAGAGGGGCATACCCGCCTATGTACTGTAACACTTCTCGGGAGCGTTATCCAGCGGCGTGCCATGACTTGTTAATGCGCCCCCCAAGAAGCCCTTTGGCTAGACTTGAGGGTCTTCGTACCTTGACTATTGTTGGCCATCCGGGATGTGGAGCGCTGGAAGAATCCCTCTTCAAACTCGCCGAAAGCGTCCGCCAGACTGCGGAGCAAAGCGGAGGGCCAACAGATTTCTGCTACGATATGAAGGGGAGACATGACGTATGGTTTTACAGAACGACGGCGGACGAGGGTAGTCCTGGAAGCTATCGGCGTCGATCGATCCTTGAGTGGATGGCTACACCGGATAAGTGGCCGTGGGCGTTCCCCCAAAACATATATCCACTGACCCTTGTCCATGACTCGGTGGTGCGTGATCATCCAAGTGGCTATTGAACAACAAAAAAGACTAGCAAATAGAGCTCTACTCGCAACTGACTGAGCCTCTAAACTATTCTAGCCTTCAAATACGCTTTCATAACTTCTTGAGATTCTGGCAATCCTACATTAGCCATAAGCATAGTCTGTGAAGAACATCTAATCAATGTTAAAGCCGGAATGCTTAATGACAAAACCCCTTCTCGTCGATATCACCCGTGGACCCATCGCAAAGGAATTCTCCGCAGAAACATGTCAAAGTGGGCCCAGATGTTGTTTCCTATGTCCCTTTTATCGCGCCATGCTCCCTTTTTTGACCTCATTATGTCAGGCGGTTTATGAGAATTGGGGCTAAATGGAAATTTTCTCCCGTAACCAAGTCTCTCTGGCTTTCAGAACCTCTACCATTTTGACTCTTAGACTATTGCGCCAGGAAATTCAAGACAATAGAGATCGGAACAGGAGAGAAGGTGGTGCTCTAAACCAATTACTACGGTAGGAGTACCAAATTTCAATATGTAGAGGAAGGAGTATAATTCAGTGCGACAATCTTTCTCAGAGCTTAGTTTTGATTCTAGGACCATACGCTACCGACAAACATGAGTGCCAGTCAAATATAATTTGCGAGCAAGCTAATAGCAGTCACACTCAACTTTAACAATAAAGGCAGGTGTATAAATCTTGAACTCAGTAGGTAGCTACTACTTTTTGATCCCACGTTCAAATTCCGCCCCTTTCTGCATTGTCGATATCACCTCCACCATTTTATTAGCAGCCAAGTCTGCATAACTGGTAAGCGTAACCTGCTTGTCCAAGTTAAGCTTATGTCCCATTGGTTTATCATGTACCAAGCCACCTAGTTTGATAAGTGCCGTGCTGAGATTCGGCGCGTAGCATGGCCTCGGTAGCTTTCAATTCTTCGTAGATGTGCCATGAAAATAGAGTGCATGAAGCCCGAAAGATTGAGGGAGAAATTCGCAGAACTGGGGAGAGGGAGGGCTGCTGATGAACATGACGCTGCTTGTATTGTGTCAATGAATAAGGATTTTCACGGTTTTCTGCACGTTGGCCCCAGGGCTATAAAGATAACATGTTTACCGGCATGCATTTCTCTAAGAGCACTTTGCGGGTGGTGCTACCTTCGAGGATAGTAAGATTTTGGGGCATATCGGGAGAATTGGGCTTTCAATTTGGATCGTGAGTGTATTGGAGTTGTGACTTCGGCATTGCGGCAAGTAAGGAGGATGCTTATGTGTCGTTATACTTGGAATGGCAGAGGTAGTCTTACCGTCTCCTTCTAGGCTTACTATTCAAGGGTTATTGAGATTAGTAAAGTCTTGGGCATCATGAGAACCGACGAATCTGTTTGCGAGGTCTGAAGGAGTTGGTGGAGTGTTGTGGTGGGATCGAGTATTTTCCAAGCCGCTGATTTCTTAACAAAATATCTTGGTGAGTGTCACTTAAGCACCATTCTTACCGAAGAGAAAGGTATGGAGAAAGCACTCGCTAGACTGACAGGTCTAATAGTGCTGATATATATGTGATTTTTGACGATTTACAAGCGCCTTAATTTGCTGAAGCGTGGATATTCTTTTCTTAGCTTTCTCCCGGCAGTAAATCTCAAAGCGAACCAAGCTCTCGATCTTAAGGTGACTGTTGATCGTTGTATTGGAGCCTTGAGGAAGTGATGCTTTTCTCGTTCGTTTTTGTGGGATCTCTGTGACATAGTATCATAGCGTGCTGGCTAGCACTCAGCTACAGTAGCGCACGTACCTTCAAGGGGGGGGCTAACACGTGACTCAGGGGCACTAGCGAGGAAGTGGCTCCAAACATCCAATAAGCAGGAATGGTCTCCAGAAAAAGAATGACTTGGCGAATCCTACCAGTTCACTGTCTTTGGTCGTTGATCTCGCGGGGTAGAATAGCGCGCACTGCAGTATTGTTGTACATGATCACTTGGTTATGCCCACTCTACAAGCCTCACTTGGAAAAACATATAAAATTTGAATCTTGTGCGATGAAGTCGGGTTCTCGCTGGCAAGTACAAGTTTGGGCTACGCATAGAATTACACTTAATTTCATGTGTCTCGCTAGTAATACTCAACTTCACATTTCGAGCTTATACTGTTCCCGCTTGGCAATCGCACATGTCGGGCTCCAGTTGGAATGGCTTTGAGGCCCATTCATAATATACCGGTTCAATGAGACTGATAAGATGCTCGTACAAAGGTTCAAACTCTTGAAGCAAAATTCGAAGGCGCTTGCAAAGGTCTTCGAGCCCATCCCGATTTCTGATACCCTTAAGCAGATATTTCACTATAATGCTCACCCATAGGAAAACTCCATCAAACTTCTGCACAATCTCGTCTATCAGTTCGTTTACTGAACGCTTATCTCCTTCGTATAGTTCTTGGAATTTCCTGCTCTTATGCATTCTGTGGCCGACTTCTTACGTATTACTCGTTCATTTCTGATCCATCCTTATATTTGGATCTCCTTTTATTTTTGTCAGTCATGAAGATATTGGCAATCGTTTGTTGGGTTCTCAAAAGATGTGCTATTGAAGCAATTGCTAGATACCACCATTGCTCTAATCCACACTCTCTTCCTGCACTTAATAATAGGTTCTTCTACCGTGCGATTTGCTCATTCATCAATTCATCCACACCCATCTTACTGGCAAATCCATTGAACCAACTTCCCCAACTTTGCATCTAGCACTTTTGCAGCGTCTTCGAGCCTAGAAGTTTCAGAGCTTGTTAGTCTGCTTTCCTCGACTTGTTTTTTCTTGTTTTGGGGATTTGTTATAGCTTCTTCTCAATTCGAAGGTAGAAAACAGAGGACAGGAAAAAAAAGACTTACCCTCGAATCCCACGACCCTCAGCAATCAACCCACTGGGCAAAAAATACACCACATCCGTCCCCCCATCCTCGCGTTCCTGCAAAAGGAGTTCTACTGGTACGCTAAGGCCCGGTAGAGGCGAGTGTCGTAGCATGGTTATGGCGATGAGCGGGTTGCCGAGGAGAATACGTTTGGAGTGAAGGTTTCGAGAGGCGGGGAGGAAAAGGGGGGTCCATGCGGAGTGGGTTATTTCCTGGGTGGATTAGTGTATTGGTTGAGATGTAAATTTGAGATACTGTTAGACGACTTTGTTACGACAGGGCTGGATTCTCATAGGAGTTATTATACAAATTTCCATACCAAAAAAATCATAAACCCAAACTTCCCCACCGCCCCCTCAACTTCCCGTATAAACTTCTCCTTCGCTCCCTCGTCGTAGCTTGCACTAATGCCCTT
Organism: Hymenotorrendiella dingleyae; assembly: GCA_003988905.1. Lineage (NCBI taxonomy): Eukaryota > Fungi > Ascomycota > Leotiomycetes > Helotiales > Helotiaceae > Hymenotorrendiella > Hymenotorrendiella dingleyae. Next base: position 30,904 of record QYAP01000193.1, read on the forward strand.
GCTAATCTCTTGCCATTTCAAATTGGCCGACGACCCGATTTCGCCATGTAGCTTATCGAGAACCGTGTTAAACGGCGAGGAAGTGTGGTGGGTTAGTAAGGGAGCGTTTATGATTTGGGTTGTGAGGGTTGACATTTTGACGGTAGATAGGTGGAGGAGGATGGAAGGTCTGGCTTGGAGATTTGTGAATGGGAAGGGGAACTTCGTAAGTGATAAATAACTGCGTGGTCGTACTAGGAGAGTGTAGCTTGGAAATTTGTTTACTCAACCCGACTTATCATGAGTAATCATTCCCATCCTCGAGCCCAGCATGGGATTTATTTCACAGAGGAAAAAGGATACAAGTAACACAACACCTCAGCTGAAACTAAAACCGAGAATTGCTGAAACCCCGAAAAAGCCCCGGTGGACAACTAAAATGAATTCGATCTTGGAGTTGTGCGACGAATTGATGACCAGGGGTGCCTAATCAATACTCTCGAGGAAGTTAAAGACGTGCCGAGGAAGGTGAGGGGGGAGCGTAGATGTTGTGTAACCTCCCCTCTAATTGATGATTACTGAACTTCTGCACCGTTGCATAATGACGTATCGATTCCCAGAATCCAAAAATGCCAATATTCAGAGACCACAGATCTAAAACTGTATAACTAATCACCTAATACGGCTTTAACACCTCCACTTACTACCCAAATCCAATTCACCTAACAAAATTTCGCGAAGTTAAGGGGGGAGACTCGGCAAGTGTGGACCACTTGATGGTTCGCGCTAAACCCGGTACGTCCGTATGCATATCGCTCGAGCACGTACAAGGCTTAGAAATCAAACGCAACTCCACAACTCAGTAGAACTGGACTAAGTCACAGTCTAACTCCCCTCTTTATAAAAATAAATCTGTACTTCTCGTAATTATAAAGTTCTCACTAGCATCCTCCATCCTCCACGTTCACCAACTCATTACCCCTCAAACCAAACCCGGAGACAAATCCAAACTCATCTTTCAGCTCACATCCACGTATCAATACAAAGATTCATAACCATGCCACCAAATCAATCCCTCATCCTCGCCAAGAACCCAGTCGAGTACCCGATCCCGGGCGAGGATCTAGTGGTCAAGACCTCGGAATTCGATCTCGATGTTAAATTAGAGGAAGGAAGTGTGCTTGCCAAGGTGGTGTATTTGAGTTTCGATCCCTATCAGTAAGTCCGCCAGCTCTTTTTCCATTTTGGAGGCGAAGTCTATATTCATTTTCATATCAAGCTTGAAAATAGAAAGGATCCGAAAATAGAATCACATTTTCATGCAAGTTCAAAAGGACAGCTCAAGAAAGAATCTCTGAAAGAGGAAAAAGAATAGAGACTAACGAAGTGAAATAGACGAGGTCGCATGCGTCCCGCAGCCGTCAAATCGTACATCCAAGGCTACCCTCTAGGTCAACCCATAACCAACGCCGGAATCCTCAAAGTCATCCGTTCCAACAACACCTCTTTCCCCATAGGCGCTCTCATCAAGTCGACCTCCATCCCCTACACCACCTACCAAATCCTGACCTCCACCCAACTCTCCACGCCGTCCGCGACGCCAATCTCGGGCGGTTTCGCACCCCTCGAGAACCCCTTATCGCTCGACCCAGCGCTCTTTCTAGGCGCGTTGGGTATGAGTGGTTTGACGGCCTATTCAAGTCTGTATGAAATCGGCAAGCCAAAAAAAGGCGACACGATCCTCGTCAGCGCAGCCAGCGGAAGCGTAGGCCAAATCGTCGGACAACTCGCCAAACGCGAGGGTCTCCGCGTGCTAGGAAGTGTAGGCTCCGACGCCAAACTGGCCTTCATCATCAACGAGCTCGGTTTCGACGGAGGGTTCAACTACAAGAAAGAACCCATCCGGGATGGCATTTCTCGGGTTCTCCATGCCACGGGTGGCGGTGGTTTGGATATTTACTACGATAATGTGGGTGGCGAAATGCTGGATGTGGCCATGGAACATTGCAATGATTTTGCGCGGATTGTGTTGTGTGGCATGGTGAGTCAGAGCAGTTTGAAGCCTGAGGAAACGTATGGGGTTAGGAATATGGCGTTGGCGGTAAGGAAGCGGTTGGCGTTGACGGGGTTTATCGTCGATGATGCGAATTTGGGGCCGAAGTATGGGGGGGAGCATCAGGAGAAGATGCAAAAGTGGATTAAGGACGGTGAGATTACCGCGAAGATGGATGTTACTGAGGGTATGGAGAATGCGGCGGTGGGTTTGGTGGGGATGTTGAAGGGGGATAATTTTGGGAAGGCGGTGTTGAGGGTTTGAGGGGTGGGGATGTGAGTTGGTGAAGGTTTCTTTTTGTTTGTTTGTTTTAAAGATTGATGTCTCGGGGAAGCTTGATTTCGAAGAGGTGTAGAGGGAAAAGTTTCTAATGAAGAAGACGCTAAACACCTTCCATCCAACCCCTTCCTTAACTTCTCATCCTTTGCTGCAACGTTTAAATCTCCGAAAATGAAGAACCCTCCACAAAGAGATGCGCGGATACTCTCCAACTCACACATCCGCTACTTAAGATGCTGGATATGGGAGGGAGACTAGGTAACTACATTGCGACTCCTAAATTGAGTGGCCCGAGAGGTGTGATTCGGTACTCATTCTATCGAGTCTCACCGGATTGATTTGTTAGATTTAGATCCATAACCCCTGATGTCGTTGTCAAGGTACATCACGTGACTAGAACCACCCCCTCCAGTCCCTGTCTCGGCTAACGCCATACCAAATTTCCAACATGAAAGGCCAGTCAGGGGACCCCTTGACGGTATCCAATTCAATATTTAGACTTCTCACTTCATATACATAGACCTCATGCAAGCACTACTCAGACATCCTACTACCCATCTTAATAACATGACATTTATCAAGTTCTATTCCTTTTCCCCCCCACCTTCAGAAACTCTCCAAACCACCAATTCAACAATTCACTATTTACTAAAAACGCCATGCTAAAGTCCCAAGTTCTTCCTCTCATGATACTCAACAACGACGTCTCAAGATTCTCGAAGCCTCAATGCCAGTTCCATCAAGAGCTACCAAACCTCATTATGCATCCAAATGAAAGGAAATTTTTCGCAGGCGTCAGCTGTGATATAGGTGGTATTGTAGAGTGTTGTTTGAGTTGCCGCTAGCCTATATTGGAGTGAGGGATGCCGATGAGTTTTGTGGCTTATCAGGGACTTAAATAATTTCAAATGTGCTGAATTTGCTCGCAAGTATTCAAGTGGGGTTTGTTTTTGACAGCCGATATGATAGCATGTACGAGCTGCTGCTAGGTAAGTGGCAACTGGTATATACAAATGAAACATTTTCGCCAAACCAGGAGTTAGAATGACAGCTGTCGTCCTCTCTTTGTGCAATTAAACTTGCATGCCAATTCCCTGGTGTAGATCCCAGTGGCCATTTTCACTGGAATAGTAGGTATATCTTGGTTTGGTAGACCTAGTTGTAAGTTAGCTTTTGATTAGATCTTGATGGCAAGACAGACGAGAGAAAAGGGGGGAAATAGGGAGAGAATGCCAACCCACTTTCTAGCATATATCAGCAGGACCTAAATCGCTTTACCTTGCCTTTGAGTTCCCTCATGCGTCTCCATCTGCTACAGTATCACCGGTAGTGATAAGATCTCCCTTCTCTCCAGCCTCAACTCACACCACCCTCCCTCCTTTCTTCCATGCTCTTGGCTCTTCCATCCTCGAAACTTCTCAGAGTCTCACCATCCATCTCAAACACTCCACCACCCCCTACCTCCACCGGTTCTTCCATCGCGGGCAACTCCTGCCACTCCAGCCCCGTCCCCAACTCTTCCCTCCTTACATTCGTCCCCTCCATCTCCAGCTCTATTTGTCAGTTTAAGATTATTTGCCCCATAATTTGATTGGTGAAAATATGTTTTTATTATTCCTATAAAGAGAGAATTACAGCTAGAAACTATTATAAAAATATTAAACACTAATTAAATATCTTATAAGTTTTATATTATATTATTATATTATATAATAATTAAATATCATAATATTTCTATTTAACGCCGATATTTTTAAAGAAATAAAATATTAAATTTATATTAATAAAGACTCTATATAATTTATATAAAAGGGAAAAGGTTATAAATAATAAGAAGAAAAACTCTTATAATTTTCTTAAAAGAAGCTTATATAAAGATATATTTTTAATTAATAATAAAGTAAATAAAAGGAGGTTTTTAATAATAATTATTAAAAAGGATTATTCCGAAATCCGGGCTTTTAATAATCGATCCCCCTTATAAAAGCTCTTATAAATTCTTTAAATATAAACTCTAATAATTTCTTTAAACCTTTTAAAAATGGATTATAATAATAGTTTTATTATTTTATTAATAATTTATTCTTATATAAGTATATAAATTATATTAATCTCTTTCGATAATATTTTTTCTTAAATGAAATAAGTTTAAATATCGAAATATTTAATATAAATATAGAATTAAAGATTTTTTAATAATATAATTATTCTTTAATTATCGCTTCGAATAATAGTTAAATTTATTAGAAATTTTAAATCCAATTTTTTTATTAATCGATATAATTAAATAGCCTCTTTTATAATTTAAGTTTAATTAATATATTTAGTTTTATAAATCAATAACGTAATAATAATCTATTTTTTATTTAATTAACTAATAATATTACTTTTAAATAAAAAAATATATTCAGAAATTAAATATCGAATATTAAAATTACTCCTTTAATTAATATTAATATACTCTATTAATTAATTAATCGATTTAAAATAATATAATCTATAATCAATAATTCTTTTAAAGTATTAATAAATACGTTTAATTATTTGAATATAAAGTTTAATTAGATTAAAAGAATAATAATTAATAATAGATATAATATATATAATATTAGATCGAATATAAAATATAATATATATAAAAGATCTAATTATAATTTAGTATTAATTAATCTTAATTTTTATAACCTAATATTTAATATCGGTTATAATAAAAAAAGAAATAATTATTATTAAAATAATAGTTATTTTATAATCGAATAATTTTAAAATATTAAAGATTTTTTTAATATATTTCTTTTAATTAAATTTAAATTATTTCTTTTTTTAATTTCGAATAATTTTCATTTTAAAGTAATAAGAATTAGATTTTAAATCTATTATCTTAAAATATTAATATAAAAAATCTTTTAAAGATTAAATAGCTTTTATTAAAAGTTTAATAAATTAAAGATTATTAATAAATATTATAATATAAGTTCTCTTTCTATTAAAGAAAATATACAAATCTGAAATAAAAAACTAAAAACTAAAAGATATTAAAAATTTAAAAAGAATATTATATTATAAATATAATAATTATTTTAAATTATATAACGCTTTTTTTAATTTATAAACTTTATATAAACGATCTTTCGTATTAACTCCTCTTTTAATAAAGTTAAACGATTATTTAATAAAAATATTTTTATCGATTTTATTATAAAAAAAAGCGGTTTTAATATTTATTTATTTAATTTCTTAATCGTTAATAATTATAAATATAAAAAGAATTTTATAATTTATAAGTTTAATTATTATCATAAATATTTCGTTATAATTAATGCTTTTAATTTAATAATCTCTATAAATAACCTATTTTAATTTATATCGAATAAGCTTATTAATTCTATTAAATTTATAATAATAAACTTATATTCTAAGAAATATATATTATTCTTATTAATCTTTATCTTTAATAAAAGGATTAATAATATATTTTAATAATCTTATATAACGATTAATAAGCTTTTAAATATTAATTTCTTTTAATGAATTAAATTCTTCTATTATTAAAACGATCTAAGATTGAATATTTTTTATAATATTATAATTCTTAGATTTTAATTCGAAATTTAGATTAAAAATATTTTAAACGAAATAAATAATTAATAATTCTTTAATTATTAAATCTATAATATATTTCTTAATTTTATTAATATAAAAATTATAAGAATATAATCGTATTTTTCGTTTAAGTTATTTTCTTTTAAACGTTTAATTTATTTAAAATAGATTATTATAAACCTATTAAAACATATATTTTATTTATTTTAAAACCCCTTTAATTAATATTAAAACTTAAAATAAAATTTTTAAAATAAATAAAGCTTAATAAAATAATTAAAGTAAAGGCGTTAATAAATAAGATAATATTAATAGAGAGCTTATATTTAAATCGTTAATTTTAAGATGAATTTATTCTTTATTTTTCTTAGAATTATCTCCGGATTTGAATTCATTAAAATCGTTTAAAATATTACGTTTTTTCTTTATAAAAATAATTTTATAAGTAATTATAATACGACCTTTTACATTAAATAATTTGTAGATTAAGTTATTCTAATATTCTATAAGATAATATCCGAAACTTTTAATTTTAAAGAGCTTTTAAATTATTCGATTAATTATTTAATATTTTATTTTAAAGGCTTTTATTCGATAAATATTTGGTTTTCGATTATTTTAGGCCTTAAATAAAGAAACTATTAAACAAGGCTAAATATTACGTTTAATTATCTAATAAATATAATTAATAATAGTTAATTAATATTTAAATAATAAATTAAAATATATAATTATAGGTTTTACTCTATTTTAAAATATAATATTAAATCTTTTAATTCTATTATTTTATTAAGGTATATTAAATATTATAAATTTATATATAATTTTAAGTTTATTAAAATGAATAGTAATCTAAATAATAATATATTCTCTATTATTATTAAAACGAATATAATAAATATAATATTCGGGAATTTCATTTATAATAATAAAATTAAATAAAAATTAACTAATTTTATCTTTATATTTTATTATATAAATAATTAAACGGTTTATAATATTATAGTATATATAAAAAATAAATCTAGTATTATTATAATTAATAATAAGAATAAGATTAATAAAATCTATTTCTAAAAAGTTTATTAAATAATATTTAAAAATTATAAAAGAAATATATAATTTATTCTTAATTTTTATTAAATTATAAGTATTATAAATAAAAGAATCTCGAATAAGATTAAAAAGGTTTATTTTATCGATATAATCTTAAAATTTAATAAGGTTTTTTATTCTTATATACCCTTAATAATTATATTAGATTCGAATAATATCTTTATTAATATTTATTATAAGAGAATACTTTTCTATTATTTAAATTAATAGTTATTATAAAACGTTTAAAAACTAAATATTTGATATAAAAAAAGAAGAAAATTTAATATTATTCGTTTTAAAAATTAATTTTAAATTAATAAATGAAATATTAATAAATGAAATATTAATTTTATTAAATAATTAATTTAAAGAAATTAAATTAATATTATAATTAAGAATATAATAAATATTAGAAAATTTTAAAACGCGAACTTTTTTTATTATATTCTTATATTAAAACGAAATAATTTCTTTTTTAATAAATATATATTTTAATCTATTTAATCTATTAATAGGATTAATATTAATAATAGTTTTATATATAATAAAAGCTTTTTAAGAATAAGTAATATAATATAAATATATAATATTAAAGCTTTATTTTATATTAAAAAAAACATTAATATTATTTTTAACTATTATTCTTATAATTCGATTTTTATTAAATACGATTATAAAAACCTTATTATTATCTTTTTTAATCTTTTACTTTTTTATAATAATTTTATTATTATTAGAACCTTTAGAATTAAAACTTTAATTAATTCATTTATTATTATTATTTCTATTATTTTATTATTAATAATAGTAATTTTTTTTTCTTTAAATATACTTCTTTTTAAATTAAGAGTTTTTAACGTTATATTTAAAAGTTAAATAATATAAAACTTTATAAATAGAATAATATTTAATCTGATTTTAAATATAATTTAAATTCTTTTCGATTTACTTTAATTTTAAAAAAAATAATTTAATATTATTTTTAAGTTAAATTAAATCGTTAATATATATTACCCTTATAATAATATTATAAGTATTATTATTAGAAATAATACCTCTTTTCTTATTTTTCGCTTTATAAATAATCTCTTTAAATTTAATTATATTTTCTTTTTTATTATTAAAAAGAATCTTTATAAATTATTAAAGATTAAAATAAAAGTATTTATAGATTATATTAAAACTTTTAAAGAATTTAATAATTTAAATTAATTTTATATAAATAACTCTTATATTATATTAAACGAATTTATTTTAGATTCTAATAAAAATAATTATATATTCTTTAATATTCTTAAAATTTATAAGCAATAAATCTTTAAATTCGTTTATATAATTAAAAAAGGAAATATTATTAATTAGCTTAAAAGTCTTTTTAAGTTTAATATAAACGAAAATATAAGTTTTAAAATGTTTAATAATAATATATATAATATCGTTAATTCATTAATCGATAATATTAAAGACTTTTATTTAAAGAATTTTCTAATTTTAAAGAATTTTTTAATTAAGAATAACGATTAAATTTATTATAAATTAAATAGAATTAGTTTTAAATTTTAATATATAATCATTAATAATAAATTAATTAATTATTATATAATTATATTTTTTTTAATTTATAAAAAGTTTAAAAATAAGAATATCTTTTAATTTAAAGATTTAATCTTATAAGATTTATATTTTAATAGAATAAAGCGTTTATAATTAATTAGTTTATTAATTGAATAATTATTTATAATGAAATTCATTAAAATAATATTTAATAATTTCTCGAAATAATTAAGATTTAATTATAATATAATTATATACTTTTATTTATTAGTTTAATTTAATTTATAAGCTTAAAAGGATAATTATAAATATAGTTTTCTAATAATAGAATATGAAAAATACTTTTTATTTATAAAATATTTATATATTATTTGATTTATATAATTATTTATTAATAACGAAGATTAAATATATTAGTTTTTAAAGTTAAAGTTAATAATAATTAATATTAATTATTAGATCTCTTATATTATTTAATTAGTATAATTAATACTTAATATCGAAAGATTAAATATATTAATTATTAATATTTAATTTATATAAATATTTAAATTTTAGAATAATCTTTTTATTATTATAATTCGTTTTAACGTTTTAATTATTAATAATTAATAATAATATATAATAATAATATACGATTAAAAGTATAATCGAGATTCGCGATTATTATATATAAGATTAATACGAGATTAATATAATATAAAAGTATTCGTAAAATGATTTTTAATTAAATAAGAATCTGATTAATTAATTTAAGGCTTAATAAATAATCTAAAAATCGATAATTTAATTAATAAAATATCTTCTAAGCTTATAACCTATTAGTTTAAGGTTATTTACCCTATAATTTAATTGGTGAAAATGTGTTTTTATTATTCTTATAAAGAGAGAATTATAGCTAGAAACTATTGTAGAAATATTGAGCACTTATTAAGCATCTTATAAGCTTTATGTTATGTCATCGTATCATGTGACAGTCAAATGCTGTGACACTATTTCCCCCCTATGACCACTCCTCCGTCTCCATGCCACGAATCCTGCGGCGACACTGAGAACAAAAGCCACAACCGCAACAGAGACTCCCGCTTCTGCGCCAGCGCTGAGACTAGACGAGGAGGACGCGGAGGACGCGGAGGTAGATGTGGAGGATGGGGAAGGTGAGCTGCCGCTACCTTTTGAAGCGGAGGCGAGATGGGTTCCTTGACACATGTAGGTCCCCAAAATGACTTTATTCGCTTTATACGTGTCGAATTCGGAACAATTGAAATTGGGATTTGTAGAGTTAAGATTGAACGTGTTGCTGACGGTTACGAGACCTGGGAGGTCGACGCTAGGACAGTGATTAGTAAAGACTTTCAAAAAGAGTGAACAACCTTGGCGATAATCGGAGGACCATTATATACCTGGTAAATTTCCCATTCGCAGTCATGGTATCGATGAGATCCAACTTTGGAAAACCAAAGGAGATTAGTTTGATGTTATTCGAGATCTGGATGGTGCTGGTATGCCACAGCTGTTGGAATGAGATGCTGGCGAGACTCGGATTCGTCATAATGGTAAGGTTACCATTGATTATAGTTAAAAGATCCGCAGTTAAATCCTGTGCATTCGTGCCTGTTATATCCAAATTTCCAGCCACAAATTTTAGTGCTGGAAGAGAGATGGAGGAGATATCCAGTAAGGTAATGTTGCCTGCCGATGTCAGAAAGGGGAAGTCGACCTCTGTCTCCTGTCCATTTGAGTTGATAGAAATGGAGTCCGTGGCATTCTCCAGTGGTAGAAAGAGTATGTTTAGGGCTGAGTTATTGTTGATGTTGACTGTATCAGCACTTATCAAGTTGAAACCATTCAATGTTGTAAGAAAGGTGTCGGTGATTGCTAAGCTGTCAACTACCGAAAGGCCAGCGCTGAAACCAAATTCGGAGATAGCCGGAAGAGAACTAAAAGTGATGTTGCCTACGGAAGTGAGAGCCGGGAAAGCCAAAGTGTTGATGAGCGTTACGTTGGATAGATTCCACCGCTTATCGATTCGTCGTAAAGTGGTGCTACCGAGAGAAGTGAGGCCGACAGCATTTTTGATGAAGTGCTCAAGGATTTCCTGAATTCCATCCAGTACTATGACTCCAGTCACACTATTCGCCAATTGAATGCTCCCGTTGAAAATTGTGCACGCTGATATTACGGTCGCTTCTGCTTGCGTGCTGATTGTTTTAGTACTTCCAGTTGTACCGCAATCTACTCGTCTGTTAATATGACCACTTCAAAAACTCACGAAAGGCTAATAAAAGGGTAAGGCGCACCAGGTGTTGTTGTTGCGGGTAGCACGGGTAGCAAGAAGCAACATGATAGCAGAATCCAATAACAAGCGGGAGGGAATTGGTGGAGAACACGCATCTTCGTCCTCGGATTGTGTAATGGCGTAAGGGTTGTAGGTTAGGAAAATATCAAGAAAAGAAACAGAAAAGAAACAACAATTTCACAGTGTCAAGAAAGCAAGAACGCCATGGCATATGCAAGTGATGTATGCAGACCAATTTTGACCCAACGAAACGAAATTAACCCTGTAGATTTCTTAAAAGTGCATATGAAAATCCCAACAACATCACTGCCCCAAGTTCCTCTGAGGCTCTGACCCAGCCGCTCGTCTCCGCAGCGATATAGATTGCGGCGCAGTTTTCTTCGCTGTCGCCTCAGATAGACGGATCCAATTGTATGATGGGAGTCGGCAACTCGAGTTACTCGACGACGATCCTCTTTCTGCAGCCTTGCGCGATATTAATTAGTCGCCGAGTAGTAGTCGCCGGGCACTTCCCTACTAGGGAATTCGGAATTCTCGCTTAAGCGAGCTGATCCGGCCTATTTGTTTTTATGATAAATTGATCATTTGAACGATTTTAATCAAATATTTCGCGATTTATAAATGAAAATAACAAAAACATTGAAAATAACGAATAAGGGCTAAAAATAACGAATCAGATAAATAATTTTATTCGATTATAAAGATTCCTTATAAAATAATTTAAAAAAAGAGAATATTTCTAATAAATTCGGTATTATTATAATTTCTATTTTGTTTTTTAAAAGGTATTTCGATTTCTATTATATAATTATATTAAGATCTTTTTCTTTTTACGGGGAATTTTATATATAGAAATTACTTTTATAATTTTTTATAAGGAATTTTATAAGAAGAATTAATTCTTATAACTTTTTAATTTTATTATTATTTCGGAATATTTAAATTTCTGATTTTCTTATTTATAATATTATATTACGATAATAAAATTATTTAAAAAAATAAATAAAAATATTAATAAAAGCCGATTTAAATTATTTAATCTTATATAATATTATATTTTATGAATTATCTTATTTTTATTAATAAAAATATTTGTTTTTTATATATATTTTATTTTTATTAATATTTTAATATTAATGATTATTATTATAATATTTTAATAATATTTAATATATAATAAGATAATTTATTAAAATCCTTTTATTATAACGAATATTTCTTATATTATAAAATATAATTATTATTTCTTTTTTTTTTATAAATCGATTTTATATAATATTTAAATTTCTTATTATTATATATATTTAATTCTTATATATTATTATATTATTATTACCTTTAAATCTAATTTTTTAATAATAATTAATTTTAAATTATAATTTCTTTAATATAAATAATCCTAATATTTATTTTAATAATTCTTAATATATACTTTCCTTTTTACTTTTTAATAAGAATAATAATAATAATAATAAAAGGAATTTTAAAATTTTTATTATTAAGGCTTTTTTTAAAGAATTAAAAAATAAATTTCTTTTTTAATTTAAAAATAAAGAATCTATTAATAAGATAATTCTTAATAATATAAAATATAATATATATTAATTTTACTTAAAGAATCCTTATTATAATATTCGTAATAATATTAATATAAAAAAAAAGAAAAATAATAAAATATATTCTTTTATTTTTTATAATTTTATTTTTTAAAATAATTAAGTATATTAGAAGAATAATATAAATAATAAAATAAAATAATAATTCTTCGAATATTATATTATTTATAAATAAAATATATTCAAATTTATTTATTATATTTATAAGAAATATTATTATTTTAATAAACCTTTTATTTATTATTTCCTTTTTTTCTTTATTTATAAATTAGAATTTTTATTAAAATATAACTTTTATTAGATATTAATAAGATATATATAAAACTTAATAAATTATATTATAATATTATTAAAAATAAAATAAGATAAATAATTTTATAATATAATATTTATAATATAATTAAGTTAATTAAAATTAAGGTAAAAGAATTTATAAAATCTATTTTCTTTATTTATTTAATTAACTAATTAATTATTAATTTAATAGATTTTCGTATTAAATCCTTTAATAATAATTCCGAATTATATAAACTAATACTTTTTAAACTAATATTAATTAAAATATAATTTAAATTCTTTAAATAAAAAATAATTTCTTTAAAAAAATTTAAATATACCCGCTTTAAAATAAAATATCCTTAAATATTACGAATTATTTAAAGTATTAATATAATAAAAATAGAAACCTATATAAATTATATATCTCTTTTAAATTTACTTTATTTATTTTAATACTCTAAAATTATTATAATAATAATAAAGAATTTAAAGGTATAATTCATAATATCTATTACGAATATAATATTAAGATTATTAATAAATATATTTATTATCCTTAAATTTAAGAAAATATTAAGATTAATAATTATACTTTTAAATATTATTTCGTTATTATTTAAACCGAAAATAATACCCGTAAATAGGTTTTATATCTTAATATTATCTTTTATATTATTAATATCATATTAAGTAATAATTTATTTTTTATTATTTATTTCGATTATATATGATTTAAATATTTAATTCTTAATTAACTTTAAATTTCTAAGTATATCTATTATTAATATTAATAATAAAAAAATATTTATTAAGAATATATTAATATAAATAAGAAAATCTCTTTTAAATTAGAGAATAATAATTCTTTTTCTAATATGAATAATTTAATATTTATTATTTCTTCTATTAATATTCTATTCTTTTTAACTTTAAATATCAAAATTAAAAAATATAAAACTAAAATAACGGAATATATAATAAAAAAATCCGGCGAAAAAAATAAAAAATTTAACCTTAATAATTTAATATTTTTAAAGATTCTTAAAAAAGTAAAGTAATTAATAGAACCGGTTCGTTTTCTTTATATAAGATCTTAAATAAAAATTATAATAATATAAATTATTTTATTTTTTTTCTCTATTAATATTATATAAAAGATTAATTTTAATAATAATTCTTATTTCTTATATAATAGGGCTAAATCATTAAAACTTATATTATAAAAGTTCTTATTAATATTTTTAAAGAATTTTAAAAGCCTTTTATAATATTAATTCTATTAAATATTAAACTTTAAACCCTTTATTATATATTTATTAAAATCGCAATTCTTATAAATAATCATAGATCGATCTTTTTATTATAAAAGATTAAACATAAAATTAAATATAAAAAAAAGAAAAAAGTTAATAAAATTATACGTAAAAAGAATATAATAACCGATTAATTAAAAGGTAATAAAGATAGAAAAAATAAAGGATTAATAAATAATAATTCAAGATAATTAAATATATAAAAAGAGAATAATTAAAGAAATAATAAAAATAAAAATAAAAGGAGAAATAAAAGAAATACAAGAAATAATAATACTAGAACGAATTCTTTAAAAAATCGTAATAAACTTTTAATTTACAAAATTATAAAGAAATAAAAGGGGTAATAAAGGGTTTCTAAATAATAATATCATCTTTTTTTTCTCTTTCTTTTTCATAAAAAGGGTAATAATAGATAGAATCTCTTCTTTAGTATATATTTATATATTTATTTATAATAATTATAATATAATTTATTTTATAATATATTCTATTTCATTATTATTTTATTTTTCTAATTATAATAATCAAATAGCCTATATTTTATTATTAAATGAATTTAATAGAAATTAAAAGAATTGATCATTTATTTCGTATTTAATAAATTCTTTCATAATTTATTAAGTGATCTTTAATAAAATAGTTCAATAATTTAATAAAATTGATTATTTTTTATTAAATAATAATTTATTAAAGGTAATATAAATTATTAAATAATACAACAATTTAATAAAATGAAACCATTATTTATCATTTAAATGCTTATCTTATTAATATAAATTGATTAATAATAATAGAATTAATTAATTATAATCATATTTAATCAATATTAACATAAAATATCCTGAATAGCATAATTAATCTATCATTTCTTTTAATATAATGCAAAACGTTTTAATATTTTATATGATTTTTGTTAATATGTTAAATCGTTTGATTAAAAGTTATAATAATTGATTAATTTTAATTCTTGACACCTGGGCCGGATCAGAGCTGTCTCCCCAATATAGCCATTCAAGTGTAACAGCACAATGATCCTTTACTCGCGTGACCTACCAATCAAATAGAACCGCATCCTATTACACAAAGCCATATCGTCATCGTCTTACAACCGGTAGAAGAACGCCTAGAAGACTTGACAATTACAACTTCTAACGATAAACACCGCCAAAATAACTCAAGAAATCGGAGTTTATCTCTTCTCAAGTTCTCCTTACAGCACCAAGTATTGCCAAGAAATGGAACCGAAAGATAGGTAATCGATACATGGCCTATGGTCATATATCGAATGCGTCTCTTGATACAAAGCTGTTATTGGTATACGTAGCTCACTTATAATACGTGATAATATTCAATCTATAAACCCACCTATCGACCTGTAAATGACTTAATAATATCTAGAACAAGAATTGCCTAAAAAATGAACGTCCCGAACCTCGGAATCATTGCAAAACGAACAAACAAACAACAAGAGCAAAGCAAAAATGTTCTCAACACCAACCTCTCTACGTCTCAGGAAACACCGTACCGCCTTGGTTAAAAAAGTTGAAAGCCATTATATTATGGCCAGCCGGTTCAAGGTCACTTCTAAATTAATACATAAACCAATAATAATCATAGAAGTAGTAAATATCAGACAAAACCAACCATAGAAAAGAACCACCAGCAAAAAATAAGAAAACAAATATACTAGTCCTCGCTGAACAATTAACCACCTCTCTCACTCACCTTACTCACATTCTAAGAACTCCGATGTTCTGATACCTATTTATTATATTTGGACCTATCTTCCCAGCTCTGAACTACTGTATCTTGTACCCACATACGTCACCATCACTTCTAATTTCCTTCCTCCTCCTCTCCTCCCTCCTCACACTTCTTCTACTTACCACCCTCCCACCAACAAAATAAATCTCAACCCCCTTTAAAATTCAAGTACCTATCTATCATTCTTCCAGGCTCCAAACTACCTTATACCTAAATACATGACTATACCTTTTACTTTCCTTCCCCCCTTCCCTCGGCACTCACTCTCCATTCCGAGAACCACAACCACAACCCCCAAAACAGAACATACCATCACATCCATAACACACTCCCGATTTCCAAAATCATACACAACGTACAAAGCCAGGTGAAACTACAGTATACTGTATTCACTACCCACCCCCCTATCCACTTTACTTATCCCCCCTCCAAAAAAAGATAACCTCACCATACCGCCTACTGTAAACCCACTGCTCAAAATACTGCACTCTCTTCCATCCCAAAAGGACCCCTTCCCCAAACGACGGAATATTCCTTTCCTCTTGAGACAAGATGGCCCACACTTCCATATTCATCCAACTAACAACTGAATCATCGCCAACTCCAACTCCAACTCCAACCCCTAACCACCCTCACCTCGATATCCCCTTCCAAGCCCCCCCCTTCTCTCTCTCTCTAAAGACGAAATTCCCCGCCAGCTACTCCGCCCTTCCAACTTACCTACCTTACCCGAATTCACACACCCACACACCCCACATTCCAGTCCTAGAAAATATATACCACCTCACCTCACTCCCTCCCCACCCTTCACCCCTGTCATCATTCCCACAATCTACCCTCCTCCTCACTTCCACCCTTTCTCCAATCTCATCTGATGTGAGACTTTAGAAGTGAAAGTGGCAAAAAGGAGGGGAAGAGTGTAAGTAATGAACATGGTACAACCCTACTCTAAGCACATGCAAAGCGGATGATCTGCTCTGCATGCATCCATGCAGTAACATCTGTGCGGCTCTCAGGGGTAGCTTACATTGGGATTGAGCTGGCTTGACCATGTAGGTTCAAATTGTAATCAAGCTTTCCACAATTCACTTGCTGCCAAATACCTACGAAGCATCACCATGTCAATGGGGAACAAATGCTCAAGGAGGCACTCATTCTTTTTTTACCAGCTGGTATGAAGAGAAAACCAAATCCAAGCCGAGTCACTTAGTCATGTGTAATTATTTCTTAATTCTTGCTG
This sequence comes from Hymenotorrendiella dingleyae, assembly GCA_003988905.1. Lineage (NCBI taxonomy): Eukaryota > Fungi > Ascomycota > Leotiomycetes > Helotiales > Helotiaceae > Hymenotorrendiella > Hymenotorrendiella dingleyae. The sequence goes on from QYAP01000193.1 coordinate 47,984, forward strand.
CCATTTCATCCCTTATTCGCCATGTGAACGCTAGCTATTGTAACATAGACCCAAGACAATCATCAAAGCTCAAGGCCATTAAGTTGTGCTAGTGTACCGTAATTTATGGGGTCTACCAAAAAGCTACACAGCAAAAAAGACTAACGCCATGAGCCCGCCCTTCAAATAAAAATCTATATCTGAACCTCGACACGACCCTCAGCACCTGGTCCACCAGTTGACAAGCTTGGGAGAAGATAGGTGATATCATCCCAAGGATGTCTGTATAAACCAGTGCGGAGTCTCTTCTGATCAAGGTAATGGGCAATCAGACCAATGCTGCGACCCAAGACGAACAGACCGTTCAAAACACCCATTCCAAGGTAATCCTCAGCCTCCTCCGCGCTGAAGGCACCGCAGTTTCGCATCAGATCAACGAAGCAGACGGCAACAGCACCATCGACGTTCAAGATCAAGTTGTCCTTCTTGGAAGTGGTAACTGACTCAACGGCAAGTGCGTAGTCAAGCATCTTGCAGCTAGGGAAACGCTTCTTGACGAACTCCTTGACGAGCTCGACACGGAGATCAGGGTTGTTTCGGGACTTGACCTTGTGGCCAATACCTGGGATGAGCTTGTTCTGCTTGCGCATGAGATCGACGAAATCACGTGGGGAAAGACCCTTGTCAAATGCCTTGGTGAACTCCTCAGCAGCTCCATCAAGAGCACCACCGAATCTGGATCCGATGGTCAAAAGACCACTGACAAGCGCACTGATGAGATCCTTTCCGGCTCTGGTTGTGATGATGGTGTTCATCGCACCAGAGACAGCTGGACCGTGATCGGCGGTCAACATAAGAACCATTTCGAGGAACTTGCTGGCGTAGTCTGGAAGACGGCGGCGGAACCACAAGAGGGACATGACACCTCCAATTCCGATATCCTCCTTGAAGACATCCGAGATTGGCATACCTGCGTAGAGAAGTTCCTGTCCACGGTCATCGGAGATGGTAGAGATGAATGCAGCAGGCTTTCGGATGAGGCCGAGTTCTTGAGCCCAAGAGTAATCGAGAGGAATCTTAGGTACCAATGGCTCGGGTTGTGGGACAATGGTTCCTGCGCTGACGAGCTTCTGGTAAACTTGGCCGAGGAGTTGTGGCATGTCTTCAAAGGTCTCTGGGACATAGAATCCAGCATCTTTCATAGACTTGTTCTTGGTGGCAGCGGTCTCAAGCTGGGAGTTGGCGAAAGATCCAGCGTGTCCGAATTGGACTTCGGTCTTGAACATGCTTGCACAAGTTCCGATAGCCCATGCAACAATTGGCTTGGTAATCTTTCCGGACTTGACGGCCTCAATAACACGGTACTCCTCAACACCTCCAACTTCTCCCAAAAGGAGCAGAATCTTACACTCTGGATCAGCCTGGTATCTCAGGAGATGATCAATAAAGGTTGTGCTTGGATATCTATCACCACCAATTGCAACACCCTCGTAAACACCATCGGTGTAGTTGGCAATAATGTTGTTGAGCTCGTTGGACATACCACCGGATTTGGAGACATATCCGACGGATCCCTTGCGGTAGAGCTTGGAGGCAACAATGTTGTCCATCATACCACCAGTGTTACCGATCTTGAAAGATCCAGGCTTGATACCACCAACGGTAGCAGGGCCGATGATGGTAATTCCCTTCTTTTGGGCTACGTGAAGAATCTCACGGGCACGCTAAAGAAAACAGTTAGTAGTTGCTCCAAAACTCGATTTTCAGTTTTTGCAACTTACTCGCTCAGGCACACCCTCAGCAATAATGGCAATTGACTTGATTTGGGGGAATTCCATAAGCTCCATGGTAGAGCTGTAGACACTACGGGAGGATGCAAAGTTGACAACAGTGTCTACATCGCTGTGCTTGGCCATGGCCTTTTCAACATCTTGGTAAACTGGCAGCAATGTCTCGCTGGTTCCCCAGTACATCTTGCTAACGAATTGACCGCCAAATGTGTAAATGATGCCAGCAACCGATGGGGTCTTTCGCTTGCAGATAAAGTCGAAATCAAGCATGCCCTGGACAGCTCTTGGTTGGAGACCGTAGACAAAGCATCTTGTCTTGTCGTGGAAAAGTGTGTGTTCAGCTCGAGGGCTCAAGGGTCTGCTAGGAGCTGCGAAACGGCGGATGTTGTCGTTGGCAGAAAGACCAGCGGTAGCAGAGCCGTTGGAGCCATTGGCACCATTGGTACCGTTCGAGCCGTTGGTAGCAGCAGGCATGGTGAAAGAAGTCGTAAAGGGAGAATTCTGTGCAAAAGAGGCAGATAGTTAGCAATTGAGGTTTTCTGGTCGGTATTTGCAGGGCAGCTCGGAATTCAGCTCGCTCGCACGTCCGAGTAAAAGTATGTGCAGATTGTATTTATTCATTCAACCGAGAACTTCTGGACTGCAAGCTGTGCTGGCGTTGGGAATGGCACTTACATGAAGAGGAGATGGTTGGGCGCTGGAAACGAGAACAAGGAGCTTTCGTTTTTCTCAGCACTGGACAAAAGTTCGGAGATGGTGGAGGGCAGGAGGCAGTACGAGCGGGCCTTTGGCTGAAAGTCTGTGAGGCCGGGAATGTAGCAGTAATAATTCACACTGAGGCTCGCGGAGATGTCACTAGCTGCGGTGGACCGAAGGGGCAAGTGTTGTTGAACACCGAGAAATTCCAGATGGTGTGTAGCGTGTCGGGGACGTCAAGACCCGTGGAAGGTGGTGGTCACTTTTTGGAGGATTTTGGGGGGGCACTAGCAGTGGCAGGACGGGATACTTGGGGTCGGCACGCACTCGGAGCGACTTAGGAGGCACCTGTTGAGCGGGCAATGGGCAGGCGCAGACAGTTGGGCCACCCTTTTGATGAAGTGGGTGAAGTGCGCATCCCTGCAAGTCCCGAAAAATGCAGCAGCAACGACCCCGAAGCTCTGACCCTGCCAGGGGTCGTTGACGGACTTTGTTGAGAGCATCGCTGATTTTTGCTGGGGTTGACAGGGCAAGAGGGACTAGCTTTGCACGCCAATGGCGGGAGGCCAACCAAACCTCCCCATCGCACGCCCATCGTTCCCCCCAAAATAGGGCAAGAACATCCGGTTCAATAGCCCGTCGGTGGTCGGTGTCGGTGTCCGTAGGATCTGCCCCAGCCCCAGCTCCATCAACACATTTGTTCCCATTTGCGAACTGGAACCTTCCCTTCGCTGCCCTCCCAAAACTCGAACTCCACCGCTTCTCATTCTCATTCTCGAGTACGAAAGACTTCATTCCTTCCCCAATCCCACCAACCCGACTGTGAACTCTGTTGCACCGCACCGCACCACATTCAAGAGCATCCGTGGAAGTGCATCTGATCTCCAGCCTGTCCGTCCATCTGGTTTAATAGAGACCCATCATCCTTGGTACGTGAGTTACGTCCTGACCCTCTCGCTCTGACTTTTTCGCATCATTCTTAATCCTCGTCCGAGCCTCGTATCGGATTTCCTTTTGTTCTCTTTTTTGACCTCCGACTCAATCTCCGAGTCCATTGTCTCCCTTTCTACTATTTGCGAATTGCGAATTGCGTCTCGAGGTATTTCCAGAGTTTGCCCTGCGAACATTCTTGTAGCAGTCCCCGAGCCGTGAGCATTGCCCCGCGCCATTTGAGCACTTCTAGATCTGGAGACATTGGAAGCAAAACTCAGTCAGCGTCAAGCACATTCTGCAAAAGAACCTGCCAGCTAACGAAGAACTTCAATCAACAGTAAACTTACCTCACAATGGCCGCCAAATCCATTCTCGAAGCCGACGGGAAGGCCATCCTCAACTACCACCTCACCAGAGCTCCTGTCATCAAGCCAACTCCTCTCCCAAAATCCACCACACACAACGCCCCACCAAAGCTTGCATCTCTCTACTTCCCAGAAGACGCTGAGGTCTCTGCAATCCTCGACCAGGCCGAGCTCCAATACCCATGGCTGCTCACCCCAGGTGCCAAATTCGTTGCTAAGCCAGATCAATTGATCAAGCGACGTGGAAAGAGCGGTCTTTTGGCCTTGAACAAGACATGGGCAGAAGCAAAGGCCTGGGTTGCTGCTCGTGCTGGAAAGGAACAGAAGGTGGAGACTGTAGTCGGTGTTCTGCGACAGTTCTTGGTTGAACCATTCGTACCACATCCAGATGGAACCGAGTACTATATCAACATCAACTCGCAAAGAGAGGTATGTTTGTTATCCATCTTGTCGTTCAAGTCTCCAAATTTCAGAGAAGTGGGGCGCATCGGTGGTGGAAGAAGACTCCGAAAAATCGATTTTGGTTTGAATCAGATTTTGGTTTGAATCAGATTTTGGTTTCCGAGTCAATTTAGAGAAAATGAAGTTTTTGTCTGGACTGGATGAAAACTGCATTTTCTTGCTGGGTTGTCAACAGTTTGTGTGGCTGTCGGGCATACCCGCGGTCATCATGTACGGACGAGCGGAAGCTAGAGTTGTCATTCTTAGGGTGCCCCTCCCAAAAACAACATAACCCAATTCGCATTCGGTACCTGCATCTGTACATGGTATTTCTTTCCGTTATTGGAATGGAATTTTTTTGTCCGATGCAGGGTGGCGCTGGCGGTTGCACAAGCATTTTTCTTTTTTGTCCAATTGGCTGTTCCTTCGCCATGCTAACATTTTGGGTTAGGGTGACTGGATTCTCTTCACACACGAGGGAGGTGTCGATGTAGGTGATGTCGACGCAAAGGCTGAAAAGCTCCTGATTCCTGTTGACTTGTCGGAATACCCTTCTAACGAGGAGATTTCTGCCACACTCCTCAAGAAGGTACCAAAGGGTGTCCACAACGTCCTTGTCGATTTCATCTCCAGACTTTACGCCGTCTACGTTGACTGCCAATTCACATACCTCGAGATCAACCCCTTGGTTGTCATTCCAAACGCCGCTGCTACATCCGCTGAGGTTCACTTCTTGGATTTGGCTGCTAAGATTGATCAGACCGCCGAGTTTGAATGTGGTGTCAAATGGGCTGTTGCTCGTTCCCCTGCTGCTCTCGGTATGACCGTCATCAAGTCGGATGGAAAGATCAACATCGATGCTGGACCACCAATGGAATTCCCAGCTCCTTTCGGTCGTGAAATGAGCAAGGAGGAAGCATACATCGCTGAACTCGATGCAAAGACTGGTGCTTCCCTCAAGCTCACCATTCTCAACGCCAATGGCCGTGTGTGGACCTTGGTTGCTGGTGGTGGTGCCTCCGTTGTCTACGCTGATGCCATTGCCAGCAGTGGCTTTGCTGATGAGCTTGCCAACTACGGAGAGTACTCGGGAGCTCCAACCGAAACACAGACTTTCCACTACGCACGCACAGTCCTTGATCTTATGCTGCGTGCCCCTACACACCCAGAAGGAAAGGTCCTATTCATTGGTGGTGGTATTGCCAACTTTACCAATGTTGCATCTACCTTCAAGGGTGTCATCCGTGCTCTTAAAGAGGTTGCCCCTCAATTGATTGAGCACAAGGTCCAAATCTGGGTTCGTCGTGCTGGACCCAACTACCAGGAGGGTCTTAAGAACATCAAGAATGTTGGCCAAGAATTGAACTTGGACATGCACGTATATGGCCCAGATATGCACGTCAGTGGTATCGTTCCTCTTGCGCTTGTGCCTGGCCGTTTGGCTCAGAGTAAGGTCGAGGAGTTCCGAGGTTAAATGAGTTTTTAGATGGGTTGCTGGTTTGCTGATGATCCTGGGCATTTTGTTGCTGCGATATTGTGGCATGCATTCGCTGCTTCAAACATTATATGGAGATACTCATAATTATCTTTTGGTGGTGATCCCATCGGGTGTACTCCATAGGCGTTGGCAAGGGATATCTGGTCACGACTTCATCATGAGCGCCAGAAAAGAAATAGAAATTTTGATCAAATTAGAAGTTCAAGGTGAATGCGATTGTGTGAATTGTGAATGTGTGAATGTCTCAAATGAAGGATCCGAAGGGAGTAAAAAACCCCGCTTCTCTTACCGAGGTCACCCTCCTGGTTAACTTTATTCCTAAGAGCCAGGTCGTAAGATTGCAATCGCCTTATCCATCAGTTGCGTAGCGCAAATAAATGTCGGTACTCCGTACCTAGGTATGCAAAGACACAAGCAACGAACGGTCTCAACTATCAGACTTTCTCTGTTATGCACGACCAAGTACAAGCATCAAGTATCAAGCACGGGCGACTTCGGTACAGCCTGCCGAGCTAGTATCACTTGGTCGTTCGAAATGCAGAAACTCGAGACTTGAAAGAATTGGCGTCAGATATGCAGTCTATAAAAAAGGACGTTGCAGGGGTACAGCTGGGGGTTGATTGGCCGATCAGTAGGTATGTTCAGGCTGTCGGTCAAGCTCCTACCCTGCAGTGGAGACACTGGAAACTACCTAGCGTCTGAACTCTCCAAGTGCATCAGGCAAGCTCGCGATACCTCGCCCAAGCATAGCTTGGTTTTCTGCGCCTTCTCAGCCCTCACACTCTTTCGAACATCTGCTCTCCACTCTCTCTCCTCTTTCGTCTCTCGCTGTTCCAGTCTTCCTCTGCGTGCAAATAATACCAACGGTCTTTTCTTTCTATTCAACAATCGTTAATACCCTAGACATTTACATACGAGTACGATCCAGATCTTCAGCAAGGAATAACTGACGATTGGACTGCGCAAGCGCAATGTTTACCAAGACAGTACGTGGGGTCAAATACCGGTTCCCAATCCCAATTGCCTCCAGTTTTCTGCAGAAAGCCGGTCGTATCTGCGTCTACGCGGACCCAATGTTTCGCTCTTCGGAATTGTCGCTGATAGATGCTGCCATTGTAGTTCCTCCTCTCGTTCTTCGCGAATATCGCTCTGGCAGTGCAAACTCTTTCGTGCGAAGGATCCAACTTTGTCAATTCAAAAACTGGGAATGGGTTCCAGATTCTGGGCGTCGCATATCAACCAGGTGGAGAAGGGGGCTATAAACCACAAGATGGAGCCGATCCATTGAGCAACGGCGACGTCTGTTTGAGGGACGCTGCATTGATGCAAAAATTGGGTATATACTCCTTTCCGAAAAAAACATTGAATGGGGACTGATTGGTACTTTTAGGAATCAATGCAATTCGTGTTGTAAGCATACTCCATTTACATGTCAAATAATTCCCTCGAAACCTCCAATTGGGCACCAGCAAGCAGCGCTGCACAAATTGATGCAGTATCTCAATTGTGCCATGATTCTCCGGGGGGGAAGGCAAAAAATATGACCTTTGGATTGCATGATCTTGCAAAGTATTCCTTGCTCCTATGCAAGTGTATTTGGATTGAACGATGTTGGTCTATTGTCGAGATACCGCACTATTGGTTTAGAGCACCATCCTCTCTCGCCGCCTGTTTTTTCTCTCGAATATGCTGGACTAGTGAAGATTAAAACGGGTGACGCCCTATAAATGGGAGAACCTCTCCCGTTCTAAACCCAATTCTCTCTGACGGTCTGGCACAATGAGGTTAAAAAAGTGAGAGGGGTGGCGCTCTAAACCAATCAAAACGGTACCATCCTCTCATGCCGCGGCCTGGCTGGGCGTTTTATGTTCAAGTTGGCCACGACAATAACATCAAGTCACCACTATCTACAGATTTTCCAGTCACCCCCATTCAATTGCTGCTTTAGGAGGCTAATTTTGTCCAGTATAACGTATCTCCCGACATCAACCACGACACTTGTGCCTCTATTTTCAATGCTGTTGGCATATATATGCTCATAGATGTTAACTCTCCCTTTTCTGGTGAAAGCATAAACAGAGTTGATCCTGCTTCCTCGTACACGGCATCCTACTTGAATCGAACTTTCGCTGTAGTGGAAGCTTTCAAGAATTATCCAAATACATTGGCTTTCTTCTCCGGTAACGAAGTCATCAACGATGCTGCCACAGCAGGAATCATTCCTCCGTACATGAGAGCAAGTCCTTTTCTTCTCTACCTACCTTGAACCTAGTCTAACCTTTACAGGCTGTCACCCGAGATCTTAAAAACTACATTGCAAACCACTCTACTCGAAAGATTCCAGTCGGATATAGTGCAGCTGATGTCAGAGAGGAACTTGTGGACACCTGGAATTACCTTCAGTGCACTACTACCGGAGACGATTCTGATCCTAGTCGTGCTGATCTCTTTGCATTGAATTCTTACTCTTGGTGTGGAGACTCATCCTTTACGTTAAGCTCTTATGATGTATTGGTTACGGATTTCAGTAATACCAGTGTTCCAGTGTTTTTCTCCGAATAGTAAGTCATCCAGACCATTACGCAATTTCCCTTTCCGCTCTTCAATCTTGTACCTAGTTTGTTTTCAGCGCATTTCTTCTATTTTGTATGGCGTAGAATGCTAACGGTTTCCTTTAGCGGATGCAATGTGCCATCTCCTCGTGTCTTTACCGAGGTCCCCGTCATCTATGGCCCTTTGATGAATACAGTACTCTCGGGTGGCTTGGTCTACGAGTATTCTCAAGAAACTTCCAACTTTGGACTGGTCACAATTAATAGCGATGGTTCCGCTCAACTCCTTGCGGACTATGACTCTCTTGCGAAACAATACGATACCCTCAATATAACAGCCCTTCAAGGTGTAGCGGCGAAGAATACCACAGTTAAAGCACCCAACTGTACTTCCTCCCTCATAACATCCTCCAGCTTCTACAATAATTTCTCAATTCCAGCCGTGCCTTCTGGTGCTCAAACGCTCATAGATTCGGGTATTACAACCAGCAATACAGGAAAGCTGGTATCTGTCACCAACACCAAGGTTAGCCAAACCGTAAAGGACAGCGGTGGAAATGCCATAACCGATCTAAGCATTACTGTTTTGGCTGATGACCAGAGCAATACACCTAGCGCCAGTGGAACAGCTTCACCCACAACTGGTTCACCCACAGCGACCGAGACCAGCACTGCATCTCCATCTGCGACCAAGAAGAGCGCTGCTAATCACATCCAAGCAGCAAGTGGTGCCCTGTTTGGTGTTGGGTTGCTTGCTTCTATTCTGCTTTGATCCCTGGCGGGTCTTCCTGAGCCCTCATTTGCTTTCTTGTTCATACACTTTTTTCTCTTACGCCCTTGATGAGACATGTTATTGATGAGACGATGTTACTGTATTGATACAGCATGTTACTGGCTCGTTTGGATAGCTTGCTATATGGGCTCTCTTTTTTTCGCTTTCGCTCGGTCACTGGTTTGGTTGAGCAGAGATAGATGGATGTAATAAATAGCCAAAATAATACAAACCCTGTACCTATGATATTTTTGATGATGTCTTTGCAATTGTTTTGATTTGTTTATCGTTTTGTTTTTTGGGTCCTTTGCATGTAGATTTGGTGTATTTGTCGCATGGATGTATTGGACATTCCTTAACCCGCAATCTTCACTTCACCGCTGTTACCTTTCTCTAGCAGCTACAGTATCCCGTTCCGAAATCGGAAAACTCTCAATTAAATTAATTAACTGATATCCCGGCATTGGGTACGTTGAAATTTTTTGGACTGTTCGTGGTGGGTCTGGTGATGAGTTACTTCGGGGTTTGTTTACCGAAGTTAAGTGCATGAACTCGGTTCGGGGATGGGATGAAGGGAGTTCGGGGGTTCTGTGATGAGTGAGTGGGGAAGGGGGGATGTGGATAGTTTATGTGAGTTGGTTTCTTCCGAGTAGAGTGTTGATGCTGGTGTTTGGGTGTTGAGTTGTTGGGTTTGGTTGGGGGGGTGTTGATGGAGATGGGATTTTGAGGGGGGAGGGAACCTGAGTTTGACAATGGATAAAATGGTTGTATCAATGGCTAGTTTCTTCAATAGATTGAAGCATACTTAGGGGGGTTCTCCCAAGTAGTACCGGTATTGTGTAAAGACGCTTTTTTGGTTTTACACTTGGGATTGGAGTGGAGTTATTCTGGAAGGATTTTAGGGTTTCTTGGGCCTGGTTTTTGTTTATGAGAGAGGGGGGGTTGAGTGGTATTGGAGGGTTGATGGGTGGCACCAAAGTTCGGCAAAAGGTACTCCCTACCATAGTAAAACCATGGTACCATACCAGGAAATACCTACCTTTTTTTATTCCAGTGGTACTATGGTATATTATGGTATTTTGATATAATTCGCCGAAGAGCTTCCGACCAATGAGAACGTTGCATTAAAGTAGTATATAGGTACGTAGTTGAGTGTTGGGAATAGCCTCATTTTCGCTAAGCGCGATCACGGGTACTATTAATAGCCTCACTTTCGACGGCCACCGTGATATACGCGAATTTGATTAGCTTATTAAGTGAATACCCGAAAATACCATGGTATACCATAGTTACCACCCTTTTTTGTGGTAATTTATCTTTTATTTTTGAAAAAGGTATGGTAATCTACCTTTTTTAGTCAATAGTACTACCATAGTAACCTTTTGCCGAACTTTGGGTGCATGGTGTACGGGGTGGGGATAGGAAGTTGGGTTGGGATTTGGAAGTTGTGGGAATAATTTCCTTGGTCGCAATTTGAAACTTGGGAGTTGAAATTGAGTATTCAAATGTTAAGAGGAAAGTTCCGAACTTGTCAATGACCAAAAATTGCCTAAACAATCTCTAGACAGGAGAATTCGCTACTACTATATAACAGAATAAGGTGTTCCTTGATAATAAAACGTCGATTTATTCAAGCACTGGAAGGAATAAATGAAAGAAAAAGAAGGTGGGGGGGTTATAGCTTCTATGGTTGTAACATTTCTCTATTACGTTGCTTTCTTACATAGATGCTAATACCTTTTCTAAATAATTAGGACTTGAAAAGTTAACTCAAAGTCTCAAAGTAAGAGCTATATTCCACACCGGTAGGATGAAACATTCACGCTTAGGACTTTGAAAGAGAGCTCAGTGAATTATGCGATTAACAAGAAGTATATCTGATTCTATGGTGAAAGGGACGAGGGAAGAAGTGAATTGAAATGAACCTTTTTAGAGTTAGAGAACTCGGCCGTGAATTATGTCGTATTTTTCCAGTGAATATTTCTACTAATACTGGAGACGGAAATGATAACGTTGGGAAAGTGTCACTTAACCCGGAAGCTAAAACAAAATAACCAAGCTATAGTATCATCACTTGGCATAAATCTTCCTCGTACTTAGCAACTGTGAGGATATAATGTGACTGTAAAGTCTTGTGAAGTTCGATATCTGGGATTCAGTTTTAGATCTAACTTCGTACGGTGGGAGTTAGTATTTGAGGATGAAATGAATGAACGGTGAGAATGATGGGAAGGATTGGGATTCGGGATGGAGATAAGTAAAGCAAAGTATCTTATAACCATACCTTTTTAATTCCCGGATTGACAGTCCCGGCCACTCTCATTGAGCTTAAACACGGAGTGCTTACGGTAGCTATGATCAATAATATTATTGTAAACATATGCCTGCAAGTCAACAAGTTCAGGAGGAATACCGGCACAGGTCAAATTGAGGTACGTAGAAAGTAAGAGAGTGATTCCAGAAGTAGGATATCTTCTCTTCCTGCGAATATCGAGGAATTTTAGCTGATATTAAGAAGGATAAATATCGGCAAGGTACCTACTTTCACGTTGAAATTTGATTTGTTGAAGTGAAAGACCAAGTAGGGAGAAGGATGGAGACGAGTCTCGACTAGCAGATTGATTTTGTTTAGGTGTGGAATTTCTGAATTGGATCCTGTATACAAGGATTGAGAAGGGCGTTTCTCGCTATTCCAGTATTATATGCGTGCGCTAAATCCACATTTGTTGTACATATCGTCATCTCCGTGATGTTACAAAATGCCCTCCATGGCCTATAATAGTCTCCTCTATTATGAGCCATAGTTCTTCTGTTACAGCTGTCGAAATATCTCAAAACCCGTCTCGTAGTTTTCAGTTTTGATTCATTGAAAGCCAGCTCGTTTCTGCTACCGTTATGGGAATCGTTTTTGCATCAAGTTGTTGCATGCCCACTCATAGGTGCCCAAGAACACAGCGCCTCCAGCACTAATCCACGCAACTCTCGGCCCAATGCCAGCAAAGAAAGCCTTTGGACCACTATCCTTGAGGATCTGCTTCAGCAGTGGGACCAGGGCTTTCTTCTCCGTCGACAACTGCAATCTCGTTTTTAACACGTCCAAAGGCGTGGTGATTCCAGCAGCAACGGCTCCAGCCGCACTTCCAAAAAGACCACTCTCTACAGCGCTAACCGTATCTTTCCCCGATTTCCTCCGTCGGTATTCCTTCATGGCTTCCCAGAGGGAAAATTGTGTAATCGCAAAGGGGATCTCGCGCATAACGGTAATGGACCATCCTCGATACATCTCTCTCCATACCCCGGAAACACCAATGGCTGTATGTTGAGATAGAATGGCTTTCAGGGCCAGTAACGAGGAAGGGTAGCTTCCAGCTTGCGCTCGAGTCTTGACGACTTCGGTAGGTACCCTCACTGCGCATGCCGCCACCTCTCCCAGACTTGCAGAAACGATGTGTTCTAGTGGTATCTCCCACTCCCTCGCATTCCCATCTACTGATTCCCGCGCTCGTCGTCGTTCGGAAAGGAAGCCTTTGGAGTATTCATATGTGCAGAAGAAGAGGGCTGCCCCGGGCGCAGAGCCAAGGAAGGTGCTGCCGATTCCATTGTAGACTCCCCTGAAGCCTCCCGACGCCCAGAACCCAGCTTGGGATTGGGAGCGCGTTTTTATGGTATCGATGGGGAAAAGGGTGAGGTCGACTGTCATGCCGGCAAGAGCGCCTGCGACGAGGGCTGTGATGAAGTCGGGTTTGGGTGGTAAAGTAGGTGGCGGGGGTTGAGAAGCCATGACTGTTGATGTTCAGTTTTTGTAGTTGAGAAAGGATTGAGATCGACTATGTCTTTGGTATATTGCAATTAAAGAGAGGCCGTGGCCTAGGTGAAAGTTGTCAATTCATGCTTGCGAATTGTGAAGTGGAAGAAAGTTGATTGAGTCCGTCCCCGTAATTTTTTGACTACATAGCTCCGATAACGAGATAAGCAGGGGGCAATAAATGCGACTTCGGACGACGACAATTCAAATCAACAACAACACCATGCGCTGGAGAAGAGATCTTCACCAATGGTTCTCCAGAAAGCTTTGACCCAATTATCTTCTAAAGCGTCGCCAATCGATCTTGGTGCATTTGCTGATGCTCTTCGGAGAGTGTTTGCTGGGGTTAAGATCCACGATGTAGAAGGGCCAGCTACCATTGGTATGTAAAACACCATGATTTCTGAGAAAGAAAGGCCCATATACTAATACAGTAGATCAGGTCTTGCCATTAGTGGTGGCGTTGATTCCATGGCCCTCGCTGCTGTCTCTTCCCAATTGCAGGAAAACTCTGGCCTGACCTATGAAGACGACGATACATCAGAGGTGCTTTTACGAAAAGTCTCTTTTCAAGCCTTCGTAGTAGATCACAAGGTCAGAGCAGGAAGTCAGAAAGAAGCAGGCTCTGTCGCAGAGATTTTAGAGTCACGAGGTACAAATTGCCATTCTGTACCTAATAATCCAAGTCAACTAACTGCCCAATAGGAATCCAAACGAAGATCTTAAACATCGATTGGGCTGGCCATGAAAACCCGGCCAGCTTGTCAAATTTTGAATCTCTTGCGAGGAAGTATCGATATCAAGCGCTAGGAAAGGCTTGTAAAGACTCGAATATCAAGTCACTTCTCTTAGCCCATCATGAAGACGATCAGGCTGAAACGGTGCTGATGAGGATGATCAACGGGCATAGAAGACTCGGCCTTGTTGGTATGAAGGAGAAGGGTGCAATTCCAGAATGTCATGGCATGCATGGCGTTCATGAAAGTAGCTTGACTGCCCCCGCCGAGCAAAGCAAGAAGACTCGACACTCCAACCATCAATTGCCTATAGAGACTGGAGGCGTTAATATCTATCGTCCAATGTTGCAATTCTCCAAAGATCGCCTGATAGCAACCTGTCAAGCCGAAAACATGTCCTGGTTCGAAGACCTCACCAACCAAGATCCCACGCTCACAGCCCGAAATGCCATCCGCCACATCTACAAAACCCACCAACTGCCAACGGCATTATCGAAGCCCTCACTCCTCGCGCTTTCCCAGAGCTGCAAGCAAGCCGTCAGCGCCCAAACAGACATTTCAAATGCCTATCTCGCTCAATGCAGCATATCCAAACTGGAGACTAGAAGCGGTACGCTAAAGATCCGCTTTCCACAACTCGAGCCTGAACATACACATAACCGTACCATTGCCGCACAGATCTTGAGACACGCAATCAAACTCGTCACACCCCAGGAACGCGTCCCACTATCAGTCCTCTCAGGCGTCCTCCATCGAATATACCCCGAGCTCAATCTTTCCCTCCCCTCTACAATACAAAATACCTTCACCGTCGCAGGCGTCCAACTCCAACCCATAACAAAAACCCTCTCCTCCCATCATCCCACCTGGCTAATATCCCGCCAATCCTACCCCTCAACAGCCCCCAAACCCGACCTTCTAATTCCCAAAATCGACACAAGCCCCTACTCAGACTGGACCCTGTACGATGGCCGGTACTGGATCCGTGTCCGGAGTACAGATTTCGCCGTCGTAATCAGGCCCTTTCGCAAAAAAGACCTGGAGCAAGCCCGAGATCGACTGACAACTCCCGAATGGGCAGGCCTACGAGGCATGCTTAAAAGGATTGCACCCGGGTCTGTTAGGTGGACACTCCCTTGTATAGCGATACAAAGCGAGAAAGGTAAAGAGGAGATTCTGGCTCTTCCCTCGCTAGGTATAACCAAGCCATTCCGTGACATAAAGTTCGAAATACGGTATAAAAAGGTTGACTGGGGCAGCTTACCCATCGAGAGCCTACCCAGCGAGAGTACAGATGAAATAGTTCAATAGTCACTAGTTGAAAAAAGCCGCCTGAAACCTACAACCGGTAGTCAAAATCTGTTGATATTATTGACTCAACTAATCTGGCCATCATATGTGCATTGCAAATGCGCAATTGACTATCTTCATATGACAAAATTGACCATAACCTGCTGCGGTCGGGTATCCTTAATGAACGCCCATTTCCTGATCAAACAAAATAACGCCTCTGCTATGCAACCATCCTCTGAAGCGGACTATTTAGTGCCGTCTTCGTAGCGGGATATTTCGGAAGCTCCCGCCAGAATGGGATATCTGCTCTATTATCTCAAAGGTAAAAAGCCAACTCTTTAAAATGTATCTGTCTATATCCTCTACTTCCCCCATCATTTAAGATGCATGGCTTTTTTGGCGTTTTCATATACAACATAAGTAATGCTGACCGACGGCACAACCTTGAGAAGATTTGGTGTGATCCCTTTAAACAGGCCCCGGACGCCTTCATTCTTCCAAGTTTTCTGTGCAACGTCAACGATTCCGGTATAGGTCGGTGGGTGAAGCACGGTTCCCTGAGCTTGGAGCCGAGTTCTCAGCAAGTTTATAGGATAAACAACGCTAGCTCCAAACGCTCCGGCAAACGCTCCAATGCAACCAGTAGCAAATGAACCTGGGAGAGCATCTTCTTCGTGGCATCCAAGGATTCTTGCGTTGCGTTTAGTTAGGGAGGCTTTGAGAAATTCGAAAGTCCCTAGGTCGATTGCGGAATAAGGGAACATGCCAACAAGGCCCATTGTGAGTCCACGGTATGATGATCGGATGCCTCCTTGTTGGTACATCTTCTTGGCCGTCTCAATGATCAAGGCATTGCCTCGAAGACCACCAGCTACAGTTTCGCATTGCATACTAGATACAATTAGTTTTTGATGTGGCTTTGAAGATAGTGTTGGTCTTACCGAAATTTAAGTGTATCAATTGGGTACACAAAAAGTCTGTAACGGATTAGTAAGTTCAAAAATGTTAATAATTGAGACCACCTACTGTGAAACAAGCCCTCCCATTCCACCAGCAATGAATTTCGAGTATGGATTGATGTGTTGAGGATCACCGTGTCCTTCAAGCCGGGCCAAGGCTCTTTTTGACGCTTCATATGAGCCAAATTTGATTGCGGACTCAGGCATGACTTTCATCACGTTCAAGCCATTGCCTGTGACATTTAGCATTCACTATAGAAATAATCCAAGCCGTATCACTTACCGGCAAACAAACTACGCATACCACCCGCCTTCCATAATTCTAGAAAGGCATTCTTTAGAGGGCGACCAACTGTCTTTGCCACAGCTACTGGGTCACCACTCTTGGCAGCATTGACAGATGCCGTTTTCACCGGTCCGGTATTTGCAATGAGGTAAACCTAGAAGAAATTAGCTTTTCTTCGAAAGAAAAAATCTGAGCGGTATGTACCTTCAATCGGTCAAGCGGCGCTGTGCAAGTACGTGAGATGGCTCCTGCCAGACCGCCAGCGGCAAAGTAACCTAGTGGGAGGACTACAGTATTAGTAAATATCCCGTAAGAATTTGAAAGTACCAGTAGTGGAAGATAATATTAACCAGGATCGGGCAAGATTTCTGATAGCGAAGGCTTTTCGAAGGATTCGTCAATGTCAAACTCGGCTGACAGGTCGTGGGTCAGCTCTTGCTTTGACGCTGAGTTTTGAAATGATTCGGAAGAGAATGAGGTTGTCTTGTTGACCTCTTGATTAAGCCCGGCTCTGATGAAGGGTGATTGACTTCGTATCGGCATCTTGCTGTCAGCTACAGCTGGATCTGCAGGGACTTCGGTTGTTGCGATCGGCTCGTGATTTTCGGGTGGGGTTGATTGACGTTTTGGTGATTCCGCAATTTTCATTATAGTACCAAATAGTGTTGAAAGAAATGAAGTTCTACCTAAACCTTCCAAAGTTTCCTCACGGATGGCTGTATCGCCTTCGGCGTTCAAAGCAACGGTAGATGAATAGTAGGACAATACTTCCTTCAGTTCTGGCACATGCTTTACTGGAAGAAATAGAAGGAAGTTTCTGGTGGGAAGAATGTCAGTCAAGTACCTGTTTCAATGGGTTTACTATCAAGCTAGATGTGTCCTTGTAGAGAGTGAATAGGTGTTGGTAAAGAGCCAGCCACCGCATCACCCAGTATAAGGTACATGGATTGAAGTCCTACGACAACAATTTGGGACCGAGATGCACCAAGATAGATTCACTCACCTCCATTCCGAAAATGTTATATAGCCCTGGTAACAGTTAGCAAATGTCTTGGTCGCCATCATGTTTGCCTACATCATTGTTTTCGTCTACTTCGGAGAAAAATTGGTTGAGTTTGGAGTTGGGAACTGTGAGGCCTGCCCTCTTGAAAGCTGCCCGCAGCTCGTTCTTGTCCAACTTGCCATCATGGTCTCGATCGATGGATTTAAACAATAGGTAGAGCTCTTTCTCGGTGTTTTCCACAAACTCTCGGAATTCTATTGCAGGCCATAAGTCAGTCTACTTGCAGCACATTGTGTAGAGACACAGCCTCAAAGAGAGCTTGAACGCACCATGGAATTGAATAACCTCATCTCCATTCTTATCCATAGCTTTCACAACATCCTTCACCATCTCGTGGGCATTTTTTAGAGCTAGTTGGCTGTCAGTCCGTGCTGGGAGCATAGAAGGGTAGGGCCTGCTTGCGATGGTCAATTCGACGCAAGCCCTTTCTCAAGCCATTGATATCCAGTTCTCCTTTCTTCTGTGGATCGAGCTTTGCCCACAGCTCCTCGACACGGGCGTCTCTCGAATTTTGGCTCTCTGGGAGAGGCATCATGTTTTTCCTAGTCCTTGTTCATTCCTATCACAGATCGCTCATGCTAAGGTGGAAGCGACGGCGATCTGCCACTCGTTATGAAGAGTTGGCTATCATCGATATTGGAAGTCTGGTGGAGCACACGAAGGCGCATATAGAGGAGGGGAGTTTGGTGCAATGTATCGATGGGCGCGGATGTCGCAAAGTTGGCGCTGAAGCTGGGATGGTATGCCAGGTTCACAAGTCGCGATGTACTCGGCCCAACGTCGTCAGATGGATTGGCCTTGTGCACATTGGTCGAGCTGGTCAGGGTTTGCAGTGGGCAGGTGGTGGGTGGGCAGCCGATAAGCTCTGTCGGCCGGTCGGCGTTAGCTTATCGTGGTCTTGTCTGCCCGTCCTATGAGGTTAAGAAATAACGGGCCGATTTGAGGCCGTACACCGAAATCGTATCTTCGCTTTTAGCTTAAAGAATTAAAATATTACTTTATCCAAAAGTTCTCAAAATCGAGAATATATCATTTCTGCTTCGAAATACTTCTTATATTTAATTTCAGAGGGTTATGAGAAGATTTGTGGAAGTTTTCTGATAATAGAAAAAGAAGTGTTGGATGCCTCAAATCCGCCGGTCTCCGCTTGCTTAGCTCTCTCGGGACACTTCTAGCAAGCACTGGCTAGCATACAACCAACTTCTGTCAAGAACAAGCACTTGCGCGGCTTGAATGTAAAATGCGACACTAACGACTCTACTGGGCTGAAACCACTCCAGTCACGCCAAACCCTTCTTTCCCTCTCTTTCAGCCGTTCATTCAAACCCAGCGCTAGCCTTATTCACACCTCCAGCTTCCCAGGCGCAATTGTAGTGCAAGAGGCTGTTTTAGGAGGACGATTCCTAGCTATCACTATTCCAGTCTTGCCTCTACCTCTCTTTCTCAACCCAGATCCTACCTGCGAAGTTCTCCATGGCAGCCAACTACTGGGAGTCGACGCAGCGGCGAAATTGGCAGTTTACGCGGCAAGAACTCGACGAACTGCGAACTAAGCTGGAAAATGATGACCCAGCCCGTGTGCAAAGCTACCCTCTTCCACAGCTAAGGCACTTGAGCATATACTTCAATCAGCGTGAGTCTCAGCATCTGGCAGATATCCTTCTTCTGCTTGCATGGCTGACCGTACTATTTTACAGAAGTGGCACGGCTCGGAAAACGTCTCGGAGTTCGTCAGCAAGCAATGGCTACAGCCCAACTGTACATTCGACGTTTCTATTCCAAGGTTGAGATTAGAAGAACCAACCCATATTTGGTTATTGCAACTGCGGTATATTTGGCATGCAAGATGGAAGAATGCCCTCACCATATCAGACTTGTGGTTAGCGAGGGGCGGACGTTGTGGCCTGGTATACGCTGCTTTGTATTGCTCCCAAATGCAGACCTTCAGCTAATTTGTGGTGGCAGACTTCTTCAGCAGTGATACCTCCAAACTCGGAGAATGCGAGTTCTTTATGATTTCCGAGATGAGCTCTCAGATGATTATCCACCACCCTTACAGAACCTTGACCTCGCTACAGGGAAACTTTTCCCTTACACAAGAGGAATCTGCTCTGGCTTGGTCCATCATCAACGATCATTACATGACGGACCTACCCCTTCTTTTTGCACCTCATATTATTGCCATGATGGCTATTCTTCTTGCTCTTGTGCTACGGCCAAATCAAACTGGAGTTCAGTCAGCTAGCAATGCTTCTAGTAGCATCGCAAGTGCGGCACACGCTGCTTTGGGCTCCATAGGTTCAGCGAAATCTGGGCCGGCAGGGGGTCCACGATCAAAAGTACAAAAACTTGCAAATTGGCTTGCGGAAAGCAACATTGATATTGAGGCTATCGTCGATTGCACCCAAGAAATCATCTCTTTCTACGAGGTGCAAGAACAGTACAACGAAAAGCTTACTCGAGAGCAAATAAACCGGTTTGTAAAAGCCTGTGGGCTAGAGAAGTGACGGCAGATGCAAGGGTCATAAACCAAAGCATCTTATATTGAATCAGATGCTATTCTCACACCAGTAAAGGAGATCAGGGGTATGCCTCGCGGAGGCCATTCTCCACCTGCTTATTAAGCTTTAAAGCTCTAAAGTAACGACTGCATGACGAGCATGATGGTAATGCAACGAGATACTTTCGGGTCACGAGTAGACGCAGTCCGCAAATATGGTTTATTCACTCCGTGCGGACAAACATTGGAGGGCAGGGTCTTGTTGAGAAGTGTACTGAGACGAAAGTCAAGCACCACCTCGATGAGCTCAGCAGCCACCGAACCCTTAGAGTGGAAGGGAATGTCTTGCCGTTTCTGAAGAATCATCTTTTGACGTTGGCTGGCATTTTATGAATGGTCGCGGGCACAACTTTCTTGCTGCCACGTGTAAAGCATACATATATTCTAGTCTGTAATCTCAACAATTCAATTTCGGCTTCATGTCAATGCATATAGGTACCACAATCATCGTTTTCGCTTTCACTTGAGCAAACTTTGGGGTTTTCAAAGAAGGGGTTGTGTAGAAACATCGGAGTCATTGTACAGTATGACTATTGAGTGTTTGTATGCTAGCTTGGTTGTGCAAGAAAGTAAGGACGTATACAAATCGAGGTCAAAGTCAAAGAGAAGACGGGGTTTGAGTTAATCGGTTAACCTATTTCTATTCTATTCTACCTCTTTTTTTTTATTTTTTTTATTTTTTTTTTTTTTCACAAAATTACCATGCAGAATACTAGAAGTTCTGTCGTGATATTGAAACTCTCCACCCTACCTACGAATCTCAGTTCCCCTCGCTACGAATCTTGGAATTTCATTTCATTTGGGATCATACCTCGCTTTCTAAACCTTTCATATGGGAATCGCAAGAGGAGTAGTTAGTCAATAAGCCCACCTCGAATCCCTCGTTTCCCGTTTTGACATCAATATTCTTTCTGATGATCCGGCATGATGAAGCTCGAAATGAGAAGGGTGAGAGGTCTGAAATCATAGGTGTAGTTATGGCTAGTGGAAGAGGTGTGTGGTATTAGAGATGTGTAATATTGACGTTTTAAATGGGAGAGAAGGGGTGATGTAAAGTGTGGGTTTCGTCTTGGGATGGAGGGTGGGGTTATGATTAGTTAGTGAGAGGGAGGGGGGAAGGGTTGTGGTGAGATGGTTGGTTTGGAAGGGGGTTGGTGAATGGTTGAGTGAGGGAATCTCAGGGATTTTTTGTTTATGGTAGGATTCCTAAGTGTTTATCTTCTTTGAAGTCTTTACGCTTTGTCTTGATATAACTCTTCTCTCTCTCTCTCTCTCTCTCTCATTCCTTACGTTTCAATGGAGATGAACGATATATCACAAGCTGGATCCAACATAATATATCCCACATCCTTCCACTCTCTCTCTCTCATAAAATCTCCAAGTTCAAAAATGCTATTCCATCCATCCATCTATTCACTTCATTCCCATCAACATAAAGTCTCTACTAATCTTTTCCCTATCTGCTAAACATAACTTACCTGCTAAACCTCCTTCATCAAGCGTCTATATTTCCTTTCTCGGACTCCATTTATAGTTATCGAAACCAAAATCACATTAGCCCCTCATCTACCTCCCCCTCAACACTTCCTCTTCGACAATTCACACCTCTAACTCTAACAACGAAATCGAGTAGGGAAGAACTACGTATCATTATACCATGTTTCCGAGAGTTCAGAGTTCACTTTCCGGAATGAACGCATATATAAATGAATCCATCAAACTTATTTCACGACGGAAGAGCTAGCCCTTTCTACACCATCGAATTCAGCATCACTCTCACTCTCGCTTTCTCAATCAAGGGATTTCCGAATTCCAATCACCCACGGTATCTCACCAACGATGATATGTCCAAATTAGGAAACTTCCGATGAAAGCCCCGATTCGGATATGCCAGATGGAGTGCCAGATTCGGTTTCCGAGAAGAACCAGCGACGGAAAGACACTGTCAGCACCAATAACGAAATTTTGACGACTTCGTCTCCGCAATAGCTGATACGCTGTATCCGTATATCTACATACCGCACGTGGACGAACCATATGCTCACGTTTCCGCTCCATCTACATTACTAGTCCCATCCCCCAATTATGCATAATAACCAAGTTTATTCACACCAGGTTAGTATTTATGCAGCGTGTGGGTCAAAAAAAACAGGCGGTGAAGCTCGCGAAGCCGTGGGGCTTTTTTTGTGTGTCAGGTCACATCAAAACAGGAATGAATTTCTTCGCCCAACCAGGAGAAAGAGACGAAGAAGGGGGGGATGACTTTGTTCTGGAACAGGAAGGCCTTTTGGGGCGGGTGCATGCGCTGTCATAGGGTCCAAGTGGTGCAGGGCTGCTTCTTTGATCTATAGTAGATGCCATTTATACATCTAGATTCTGATGGTGGTGGTGGTGGTGGTGGTGTTGGTGGTGCGGAGAGGGCAGAGCACAGATTTGATAGGGATGCACTTATGATTTGGGTTTGTCCGGGGGAGATGATTTTGCTGCGGTGAGAAATGGCGGCAGCGCAGCAGTTGAAGTTGCGCAAATCGTGGCGTCTGGGCCAGGCGAATGATTCGGGGAGGAGATTGGATGTGGGGAGGAGGGGAAGCTGGATGAGCTAGTCCGGAGAGGGGCTGAGAGGGGGGATGTTTTGGGATGACGGAACACGAAAGACACAAACACAGCAGCATATAGAGTGTACCAAGTACCACTGGCTCAACAATGGTACTGCAGTCTGTACCGTACTGTACGGAATTAGACCCTCGAGATGCCATTCGCACTACCGAGCTGTCCAAGTGCAGAATGCTGGGCCGGCAAGCGGCTGTACAACGCAGCAGCGAGCTGGTGTTGACGGTTCCAATGAGGGGAGCTCTCGAGGGATGGGTGGGTGGGTTAAGGAGGGCAGGCGGGGTTCTTCCAGCCTGTCGCACGGCTGCTGACGGTGGCGATTCCATGGAGCGAGTGGGTGCGGTGCTCGGCCTGGGGCGAATGCCAACCACAGCCTGCAGATCTAGCGCTTCCAGATGTCTCAAGACGAGTGACATGGAAGAGATGTCGTGAAGAGAGATGTTGTTGCTCAATTCCCACGGGGCTGGACCATTGTGCGGTCGAGGTGCGGCGAGTCTAAACACTGCCAAACACTGCCTAACATCCTCGAAACTTGACCAAACCGACCGAGGTGGTACGGAGTATCGGTATCGAGTGCTGTGTGAGTGTAAATAGGGAGTCGATGGTGATGGTGGTGGCAGTGAGGGAAACGCAGGTGTTTGCAGACCGCAGCGCAAGGGGTATCGTTTCTCGGAGCATATTCAAGCAGCACGTCGAGATGTCGGTACTCGCACTTGATCATAGAGACCAACTCGAATTGTGCTCGCTTTGACCCGAGGCGTCGTTCTTTCTCCCTAGCCGAAGAATCGAAGGTCTATAGCAAATCTACCCGTAGATAGATTTACACCAAATTTCAGACGGTGAAGCGCTTTGTGATGATTTCTAGCGACAATGTTTGCATTCTTCCCAATTCGAGGTCTTCACCGCGGTAGGCGTGCGGATTCCGAGGGCAGATGAAACGCAGGGCTGCTCACAGCTCACAGCCTCAACCAGTCCGGCGGCCAGGCATTGGTTCTGCCTGCTGTTTACACTCCAGGCGTGACAACAGCACCAAGATCAGACGAATTTTGCCGGTGGAGCCCCTGCGGCTATCGATCGCCCCAATTCGTGCCATCTCCCCAAGGACCCAGAAAGCGTGCGTAGGGCAATCAAAAGAGAGCAATGCAAGAATGCAAGCACGCCAGAGGACCCCTAAATTCCCCTAAATTTGGCCAAATCTAATTGTCCACGATGGCAGCAGATGGCTTCCACTTCCAGGTGGCAAAACGGGTCGTAGATGGTGGTGTCAACCTTTACTGTACGCTACTGTAGCTGTAGCTGTTGAGAAGCCGCCCAGTTCCATGATGGCGGCAGACAAATAGGGTGCAAATAACCTAATAGGGTGGTCTGCTTTTGTGCTGCGTTACTTGCCTGCTTGCTCGCTCGCCCATCGCCGCTCGGCCATTCAACAGGCGCCCGTCTGCGAAAACCGCTGCCACCGCTGCAATGTCCTTGGAAAATAAGGTCCTGACCTCCTGCAGTGGCGGCCTGAGGCGTCGACGCTAATGCATCTCATCCTAGTGCCCCGCCCTTCCTCGCCCTCTCATTTGCCATACAAGCGATGTTAAGCCGTTTCTGGCATAGTCGTGGCGAATCGGCTCTACCCTTCCCAGTCGTCGCTCTTCTCTCCAGCCTCTCTCATCTTCCTTCCTCTCTCCCATATCCCTCCCACTCATCCCACTACTTCAGCTTCACCTCATCTTTCCCCCATCGCTATTCATCGACCGCAATCCGCCCTCGCAAGTTACCACTCTTATTCATCCCTCGTACGCAACCTGTCAACCTCGTACGCCCATACCTAATCGACGTCGCCCATTTGTTTGTTTTAACGCTCCGGTCGCAATCTCACCACCACCCAACCACCACAGCCGCCCATCTCCGCCCAGCTTACCGTACCCGTACCGCATCGCAACCACAACCCAACTTCATGAGCTGATAATGTCGCAATTCTACCACTACAACGCTCACCAACACTCGGCCCCGGCCAATACCCAAAACCCTCAACCTTCGCATCATAATGGTCGTGGACGTCGGGCGCCTCGCTTGTCGCAAAACTCCCACAAGCAATTCAGGAGTGTCCGGAAGGAGGAAGAGGCCGTGGTCGTGACGAATTTCCGCCAACGCTTTGAGGCTGGTCGATCCTTTGACCTGGACGATGACTTGGAGTTCTGCCCTAACCTGCTCACCGAGAGCGACATGATGTCAATTAATTCAGGCTCATCGGATCGCTCGTCGCTCTCCAGCGGATCCCCCGAATCCAGCCCACAATCCCACCAAGTCGCACCCGACTCTGGCTTCTCTCTCAACTCTAATTCCAACCCGTACATACCTTCATATCAAAGCCAACCTACTCCGTTGAAGTTGCATCAACCAGCGGCCACTCGAATCCGTAATGCCATCCCTATCGTCAACCCCAGTACTGGAATAAGCATGTCCAGCCCTTCTCCTTCGGTGTCGCCCGCCCGGACGCTTCAAATGGGTCGACGCTGGTAGACTCTGTCTCTGCTTTCCTGTTCAATCCGTTAAGCAGAGCTAGTCTTTGCGCCTTCACTTGAAATGTTCTTCGCACCCTCGTCATCTATCATCTTGGCGGCACCACTTCCCTCACCGATAATACTTCTACCTCAACGAATTCTCTTGTACAAATTCCGACAACCCCTCTTTACCCGATTCTTGAGACGGCAACGACACAACATGAAGATATCGATATCTTGTTCAAATATAGTGGCCCATCAATGTTGATAGTTTGATTTTGAGCGTGCATTGCAAATCTTTTTTTGCGTCGGTGTTTCTGGCTAGCATTGCATTGGGGCGGGGCAGGAAGCGGTGTCTTCCCTACGGCGGTCTACGAAAAAAACGATACATTACATAGAATGATTTCCTTTTCTCTGGAGATAGGGTTCAGCAGGTGTTTTTACGGGTGTTTTTAGGGATGGCAAAGATTCTCTCCATAGTTTTTGGTTTTTATACTCAATGACCGGGATGGTCGTCGGATAGGGTGTTGGAGTGAACAAAGGTTGCGCTATTTGTATGATGAGCGCTTCTATCGGTGTTGATGGTCTTTATAGGTCTGATTTGGCAGGTGCATTTGCGTTCATCGATCAAATCGATCCGTGTTGTTGGTATCATATCAGGTTGGGGATATTGATGATATATGTCTATAAAGACGGTTGCGGGCTGCTTATTGGTCATTGGGGTTTCCGGGTCTCTCTACACAGTCTTTCCTTAAGTACAGAGTCCGGCAAGGTATATACTAGGATCCGCCAGGGGTTTGAATAGGAATCTCTTGTTCAAAGATATGAATAATCTCCAGCTTTGGAATGAGCTGCCAATTCAAATGTATTCAAATACTTGTCGGAAATGTGATTATTTGCTTGTGCTATATGAGATGGTGAATGGTCGAGCCTACGATACAAACGATATTACTTTGAGAATCGGGGGGTTAGGTGTGTCTTTTATTAGAGAAAGCACAACAAATCTATTTAGAAGCCCTTTGTAACCTCTCACCTCAGGCTCTCGGCCGTCTTTCCCATCAAGACTATCTGTGCCACCCTACCTCGGACAGCTAGTTCCCCATCCTCCTCCTTAAGAATCTGGGGGAGGGAAATATGGGAGAGAGGAGGAGGGCTGAGGGGAAGAATGAGCACAACGGTCTGACTGTGCCATATCCGACTTCGTACTGTAATAGTCTACATCGAACCATGTAAATCAGATCACCAATGCACCATGGGATTTCACGTATTATGGGGTGGTGTAGGGCTGGGGTGGTGCGAGTTGTTGTGGAAAGGAGGGAGGAAATGGGATATTGGTAAGGTAGGGTGGTAGGGGAAGTGAAGGGGATGAAGGGGAGGGAATGAATGGAATGGAGGGATGGAGGAGTGGAGGGGTGGTTTTGAGGGGGGGGGGGGGGTGGAGGACTGGGAAAAACTGATATGCCTAGTAGAATAAGTAGGGAAAGCTTGTTAAAGTGAAAGTAAGAACGAGCTGGACGAGCTGCATATTCCCGATTTAGATTAGGGGTTATTGGTTGGGGATAGGTGAGTCGGTGGTGGGGGTAGATCTGCTTTGGTAGGAACTATGACGTAGGGACTATCGAGGGTGAATGCTAGTCATCGAGTTTCGCTTTGGAAAGATCTTTTAGAAAACAACACAAGTCCAGATATTTCCAATTGAAAAACCGCAAGATGTCTTTCCTCGCACGTCGAACTTTCGCTGCTAGCAGAATCGCGACACCCCGGACTTTTACAAGCACGGCGATGAGGGCGTTGAAGGAGAGTGATCGTCGTATGTTCTCTTTCCCTCTCTTCCCCCTTCCTTTCCCCTTCCCTTTTCCTTCCCCTTCTCAATTGAGATTGAAATTCGGGAACGGATATAAGGATGTTGATGTTCTATGATGTTGATGTTGATACTGACATGTTGGTGTGATAGATAACCCCAACCAAGCCAACGAAAACGAGAAACACAAACAAGATCAACTTTCGAAGCAAAAGGAGGGGAAGGGACATTGGAAACCGGAACTTGCTAGTGATAGTGAGGAAGCTGTATGTCCTTATCCCCTACTTCTTTCTTTCCCCTTTTCCCCTTTACCCTTTCCCCCCTTTACCCTTCTTTCACTTGCTCTCTCTCTTATTCAAATCTCCAGCCTTAGAGAGGGGGAGAGGGGGGGGTGATATAAGTTAGTTAGTCGAGAAAAGTAATGTTAATGATGATGAGTAAATAGGTAACAGCCGATCGCCATAACACCTCCGAGTCCATGGAAGATTTGCAACATAAGACGAAAGATCACGCGGAGAAGAAACATAAGTGAGTGGAGATACATCGTGCGTGCGTTGCTTTACATCTGCTTCCTACATCCTTTCCTTCCTTCCTTCCTTCCTTCCTCAGCATCCGAAGTTTATTGCTAGCAAATTTCACAACACTATCACTTTTGATCACCGAACTTCCTTTGGACCCGAGTTTTGATTTGTACTACGATATGTCTTGAAGGACACTATGCTGATAACGAGTGGTGAAGACAGGGAACGAGTTCTGATTCTGGATTTTAGAGGGGATGGGAGATGGTATTAGGATGGGTGGGGGGAATGGATGGATGGGGATGGGGATGGTTGTATGATAATGATGTCACTTGAGTGAATAAAAGAGAAGATATCTTACTCGAGTAACTATAAAGAAGAATCCCTCGCTTGCGAAACCCGGTAGCTACTTCTCTCAAACCATATTCCCCTGCACAAGACTCCGATATGAGATCTGAATAGACTTCTTGCCACTCCTCCTATTCACCCAGTAAACTATCACGATTCTAAGCTAAACCTATATCCCTGTAAATATCCCCATCCATATCATCATCGTCCCCAAATCATTCCAAACCCCATCCATCTCACCACCACTCAGACCAGCAAAATTATGCTGCCAAGAAAGCCAAGACGAGCCTATTAGTCCATGAAGCCAACCCCCTCTTCCACTTTTTCTCTCTCTCTCTCCAATCTGAGAGAATGGAGGGAGGTCAAAATGGGATGGGAGGGTTCGTAGCTTTTTCATTCGAGACTGACTTACTTGCTGCTCTGGCATCATGAGGTTGAAATGGGAAGAGTAGATTGCGTTATTCCGCCACTTTTTAATGATAGGATGAGTCACTTGCTTTTGAGGTGTATGGCTACGCGTTAGTTGGAGAGGATGGAGGGATATCTGGCTCGAGCGGGTAGATTTTTGAAGACTAGTGCGGCTTGCGCTGAGAAATCGTACTAGCACTTGGACACTTGTTTCCATAGTTCAGGAGATGGACTGTGATGTAGTTGTATTTGTATATATCGAATTGGGCCGTCGTAAAATCCAGACCTATCTCCATTAAAGATGCTCATGTTATGTACAAGACCCCTTTAAAACTCCACTCCCAAACTCCGGGAAAAGATGCCAGCCTAAGATACAAGCTCCTCTTCTCACTATTCAGTCCACTCTATTTCAGGATTATTATGAGCAAGACCAGTATAATGATCAAGACCGCAATGATCGTTAACTGCACATTATCTTTCGCTTTCCTTGCCACCGTTCCTAGATTCTTCCGCGCTTTATTCAGCGTTGTGGTATGGCGGTCGACGTGGCCGTCCATCTCATCCAGCATTTCTACATGCTCGTCCAGCTCGTCGCCTATTTGGATACTCAGTTCCCTTTGCCGCCCAATCGACTCCCCAAGCCTATCCAAGGCCTCGTCTTGCTGTGCGAGAACTTGCGAATGGTATGCGTGGATCTGTTGATTATCAAGACCAGACTGATCGGGTGGTCCCTCATTGGGGTCGTCTCGGTATGGGAAGAGCGCATTTCGAGCTTCATCTTCTTCTTGCACTAACGGCGCATCCGAGAAGCGAACGGATTTGGGGGAGTTGGCGGCGGGGTTACTGGCGCCTCGGAGGGATTTCTTGAGGAAGGAGGAGGAGGAGGAGGCGACGAGGGGGCGGTCGGAGGCTCGAGCGAAGTCGTTTGAGAGCGCGGGGTCGTTGGGTTGGGAAAGGGTAGAGGCGGTTGTACTTGAGGGATGGCCGTGGAATTGTGCTGCTAAATCATCATATTGTGCTCGCAGAGTATGTTCCGTTTCTTGGAGAGTGAGGGAGGCACTGGTAATATGGTTAGTCTTCAAACTCTAGAACAGGATACTTCTAGGCTTCCTTACGATGTCTCCCCTGCCTCTTCCAGCCGGATTCTTTCCTTTGTGACATTCTCCAGCCCGTCCCGTAAGGAATCTAGTGATCGGGAGATATGGCCATCTTGGGATGTGGGCTCGAGTTTTAGTGTGATGGCTCGCTGTCTCTCGAGGAGAGATAACTTGATATGATCTGCCAGCAGGAAGTATTGATTAGGGTTCGCCATGACCAAGCGTAGGTTGCTTCCAATTCCGGAAGCAAAGAAGAGACAAAAGAAAAGGGTTATAGGGCAGAGGTTGAAAAAGTCAATGAATCAGCCAGCTGCGGAACAGGGTGCAAGTTTAGAAGGAGGTGAATGGACAAAGTGAATAAAGTTGGTTGGAGTTGCGCCGTCAGTTGAGGGATGGCATTTTGGTGTTCAAACGGAAGTCAGACGGCGCAACTCCCTTGACTTCCGACAGGGCCAAGAGCCAATGAGAGGCCATCTCGCATTCAACAGCCGCGGCTTTGAACATGAACAATCCCTCTCTCCAACACCACACGCAATACACTGCAATCCATCACAATTTTTCTCTTGCCAGCTTAGCAACTCATGCTCTACGTAAATCTATTCGAAGTCGGTTTAGTCAAGTCTCGAGACATTAATTATTCATCCCTCTGGCCTACTCGTACTCGGCACCATAACTCGCCTCGCCTCGCCTCGCCTCGCCTCATCCGAACTCACTCACTGCCTACCGGCAACATCCCCAGCAAGTGCGCTCTTTAAAGCGACTCTCCCAATAGCTCAAAGCGTACAGCTTGTGGGATACAATCTCTGGCGCGCGCGTAACGATGGCGACACCAGGCTCACATCTATCGGAACCCTCGGCGCCCTACACAATCCACCTGGACCTCGACGACCAGGACGAGAACTCCCCGAATGCTCTTTCAAGCATATCCCGCTTCTCGGATCCGCTCTCTCAGGGGGAGTTTAATGTACCGAGGACTTCTGATCTCAATCTTCGATATACGGTCGATTTAAGAGCCATTACCTATGATGGCACCGTCGATGAGAATCTCGTATGCCCGGTCTGTAGATGTCCCTTTATCGATCCCATCCTGACACCCTGCGATCATGTCTTCTGCCGATCCTGCATCTTGGGTTCTCTATCTCATAGCAAACTTTGCCCTGTGGACCGGCTAGAGCTATCTGAACAGAAAATAACACGTGCTCCGAAGATGGTCTTCAACCAGCTGGATTCTCTCAAGGCCAGATGCCCTTGTTGCAATAACATACTTGCAAGATCGGTTCTGGAAACCCACTTGGAGAAATATTGCTTGGAAGCTATGGTTAGATGTCCAGGTGTACTACAAGGCTGTACAGAGGTGGTGAAGAGACGGGTTTCGAATCAGGAGTGTTTACATTACCCCGCCGATTGCCCGGATTGCTCAGAAGAAGTTGAGCAGATAGAGATGGATGCTCATCGAGAGCAGTTTTGCAAAGAGAGGTTGAAGCCTTGTGATCATTGTGGTATTGAGATTCTTCGCTGCAAAGAGGTACATCACGAACAGGAATGCCCGGATATAATTCGACCATGCAAATGGGTACAATACGGCTGTCAGCACTCAGCAAAACGAAAGGACCTTCATCTCCACGACGCCGACTGCCACTTAAAATCCATAGGCCCCATGGCCGAGATTCTCAAAAAAGAAATCAGCAGTCTCCGAACCGACGTACGGAACCTGACCGAAACAAACCACCTACAAGAACGCCGTATCAAATTCCTCGAAAGCGGGCAAAGAGCCTCCGATCGACAACCCCTAGAAATGATGGACCTCTCCCTCGCCAACCTCCCAGACTCCACATCATCCGACTCCCTAGACTCAGGCCACGACTATCTGCTCTCCCTCCTCGAAACGCAACAAAACCGAATAAGCCATCTCTCAGCCGAGCTAACCGATTTCCAAGGCAAGAACACCATGATGCTTTTCAACGAGACGCTTCCCATCAAGAATGAACTCGCAGAGTTAAGGAGTACGCAGCAAGTTACGTGTATGCATGTACGTTGGCTGATGCGATTCCGCATGCAAGAGAACCAGAGACGGTTTGGGAATGGACCTGGTCCTGCGGGTCCCGATGGCGGTGGAGGCGATTCCTCACTCTCCCGGAGACTGAGCGATTCGACGAGGGATATCGTGACGAAACTTTGATGATCTGCTTGCCGCGATACGGACGGAATGACATTTGGGAATACCTTGAACGTATCTGGCGTTTTGGTTTGGTTTAGAAAGGGGGTACTGTACCTGGTCAAGGTGGCCATTTCTCTAGACTTGGTAGATTCGGGAATAGGAAAATCCAGATATCAATAACACTCATGTGTTTCATCATTATCATCGCAATGTGAAATCATCAGATCCCGACTAATAAGCCTTATATATAACTCGTTTTCGAGTGAGACTATAATAAGGCCATGTTCATTCACAAATGATGGCGCATTGTCGTGTTTTATCAGGAAGTGATCTTTGCAAAACTACGCTATATTTAAGAGAGCATCTGAAGCTCATTTTTGGAATTACTACTGTATTGCTTATAAGCTGTTTATCTTACTCATCCTTTTCCCCAGTTAAACAATAATAAGTAAGGTTAAATCTCATTGAGTTTCATAAGGTTTTCATAGTGTACCTACGCTGAACTAATGCGCCAGCCATTATTTGTGAGCGAATAAAGCCTAAGAAAATCCTAGGTTCTACTTATTCAAGTTAAGAGATTATAAAGTATTCTTCCAAGTTTATTGAATACCTGAAAGCGAGCGTAGAATGCGTAGTGCAGTTGTGGGTTTATAAGCTGTTGATATCTCCCCATTTGCCGTTGATGTCCTGATATAATTTGGCATAGTGAACTTTCAAAACGAGAGAGTGGCTGTCTTACAATCCAACCTTACAATCCAACCAATTCACAGCATATCTTCCCTCAAAAACATTAACCGTTCAACGAACCTCCTCTTCTCACCCACCCACGAAAATCCAGAGAATCACGCACAAGCAACTCATATCATCAAAGATAAGACACATCACAATACATGTCAACTTGGAATTAAGTAGTGGAATTACAGCTCTACGAGGGAGCCTGATTCGGCGTTGAAGTCCCCGTAGTTCCAGTCTCTGCTAGCGCCTTTTCAAACCCGAAGGGCTTGCGCCCATTACTCTTATAATACAACATGACATCTGGGCCGCCCTTCCAGACATGCGCCCTCAGCGTTGCGAGACTTATGGTGATGGGTAATTTCTGATTTCTTGTTAGCTTCTCTCATCTTTGTATAGGAAGAGAAGGAATGGCCTCACCTGATCATAGCAATAGAGCTCAAGATATTCCTCCGGCTTCAAAGCATCGGGATCAGGCTGTTCGGGAGCAGGTTCGATGCGCTCCGCCACATAAGCCAAGATCTTCTTGACTCGGAGCATACGGTTTGCATTGAGACGGGAATTGCTGTTCTCGTCCGCGATGCTAGGTAGCAAATCTTGCCAGGGCTGCAATATAAAGGAGACCTTGACAGGGTCCTTGGCCGGAATCCGGTTCTACAGTCCGTGTAAGCCGATCATTGCACCAATTTTTGTACTCGATGCTTAACATACCCTTAAAAGCAGGTCCCCAAGCCACATGGGAGCTCTTTGCTCTATAAGACTCGCATCTTCCCCAACGGTGGCTACGGTACCTCTGTATAAATCTGCACTACCCCCCGATGTCTCTTCCTGGATAATGACGGTTGTCAATGGAGGAGGTTTTAATACCGGAGTTTCGTTTGGCAAGCTCGGGGTTATGCCACACTCCACCAATTGGTCGGGGTTTTCAAGCAGGGCCTTGTCGTAATCATATCTGATTCTCTGGACAATACCAAAGAAGCTATCATCCACTTCCCTTTCTTTCTCGCCGTTTTCTGAATTTTCTGAACTAGCATCCTCGACCTTCTCGTCAACTATGACTGGCTTCTCTGTGTTGGTCGACGCAGACCTCCCAAGTTTCTTGGCAAAGTTCATACTTCCCATCCCCTTACGAAACTTCTTCCCAAAGAGAGTATTGTTGTCCTTGCCGTTGTTCTCTTTGTCACCCTCCAAAGGCGAAGCGGGATTTTTCTCGTCGTGAGATTCACTAGGTGTGCTGGCTGGCTTTGTACTGGCTTCCGAAGTTATTGGCGCGTTAGAGAAATAGTCGCCAGGCTTTTCAGCAGATCGGCGACTAACCTGAGAGGTTCGCTTGCCAAGGGAAGCGCCATCTTCAGGGACACCCGGTAAATGGTTAACAATAGCAGGAGTTGCAACTCCAATACCCATTCCAGGGGTCATCGCAGGGTATGGTTGACCATTCGCACGAGGTGTAAAAGTTGACGTTCCATCCTGCCAACCGCCAGAGGACAACGGAGATGAAGGCAGTTGAATTAAGTTTGGAGCATTGGGTCTTTGAAACCCCTTCTTTAAATTCTCGTTTATTGTGTTTCGGTAATCTTCGTCTCGCTTGATCAACTCATCAATGAGATTTGAGAATATATGCCGTAAAATCCACTTTCCAAGATTAACTAGTATTGTGGTCAGTACGTAGCTTAAACGTTGAAATTGGCAATTACTTACTCCTTTGGTCCTCCCGAAATTCAATCTCCTCGTCCAATTGAAGCTCGTCCGCATACATCTCGGCATCAAAGCAGTTGTACTCCTCTAGTACCACGGCCAATCTGCCAGTTCGGGTGTCTATAGAGCACCAAGGAGCTACGGCTTCCATCGTATTAACCTCAGGTTCCACATCCTCTAGATGCCGCTTCCCAAAAGATTGAATTGGAACACACTGTACCAATTAGCGAACATATCTACACATTTTGCCAAAGTAACGTACCTCAAGTAAATCCCACAATAATACATCTCCGGCTGTATCTAATGTCAATGCTCTTCTGCGGTCATTAAGCAATTTGTGTTTAACCAAACCATGCTGCCCTTCGATTGTCTCTTCTGGTAAGGTGTGTATTGGAACGATTACACCAATATCGGGATCTACAATTATGTCAGACCCCTTTCTACCGGTAGCAGTACTGAGTGCTGTGAGAATGGTTCCAGCGTCTGACTCTCTCACTGCGGCTGATGGGAAGCTGGCAGTATTTGAGATTTTCAAAACAGACTGCGCAGAAATCTCCTTTTTTGAGCTCTTATTAACTGACGTCGTGGAAAATTGACGAGGACGCGAGGCCACGCTTGATGCCCGATGCAAGCGGTAAGCCTCCGGTAGTTGTATATCTGAGGCTGTGTCCACGTTGGCCCATCGATTTATGGAGGAGCTGGAAGTGGCCGTCCATATGTAATTTCCATGAACAATAACTTTGTTAATTCCGTCATTTTCTTGAGCAACAGCCAAAGAAAGGCCGTCGTCCATTTCTCCGAGAGTTCCCCTGACGTCCGTTTTGACAACTAGTCCAGATCTATCACTGCTGTAGAAAACACCAAGCTGTGGGTCGTCAGAGCAGAGGGACCAGACACTGTCATTGTGCATAGTCAAAGTGTGCATACATCGGCCTGCCGTTACACTCCAGACCTTGACTGTTTGGTCTGAGCTGGCGGTCATAATCGTGTCTCCTGTCTCATTGATGAGAATGTCCCTGATATTGTCCGTGTGGCCGACGAACTTGGTGACCCTTTTTCCTGACCGCGGATCCCATAATCGTACAATTGACTCTGGGCCTCCACTTGCAAGTATGCTTCGGCTGGCGCTTAAAGCGTAGACGGAACCCTTTTCGCTCTTGTCCTCATCGCCAACCTCGATTTCGAGCTTCTTCCCGGCCCCGTTGAGATCCCAGAGGCAAACCTTTCTGTCCAAACCACCCGATGCCACCCAGTCTGCCTGTGGGCTCGGCGTCGCCAAGCATTTCACGTAGTCGGCATGCTGCCCAATGGTTTGTGGAGCTTCAGAGCCATTTGATAAAGGCCGCCAGACTTTCACCGTCAAGTCAGAGGATGCCGATACCAAAGCTGTGTTGTTCTGCGCGAGCGCGATATCGTTCACCCAGTGGGTATGCGCTTGTGTTTGCGCCCGAAATGTCGTCAGGCCCGGGGGCTTCGCGTCGATTTGGTCGGGAGGGTCGTCTGGCGATTCGAAGGGGTTATCGGATGCGATTGTGCTCAGGTCGAGATTGAGATTCCAGGCGCATATCGCGCCATCTCGTCCTCCGGAATAACTAATTGCTTTTGTTA
Organism: Hymenotorrendiella dingleyae; assembly: GCA_003988905.1. Taxonomy (NCBI): domain Eukaryota; kingdom Fungi; phylum Ascomycota; class Leotiomycetes; order Helotiales; family Helotiaceae; genus Hymenotorrendiella; species Hymenotorrendiella dingleyae. The sequence goes on from QYAP01000193.1 coordinate 83,183, forward strand.
GCATATAACTCGATTGAGCTGGAGGCGCGTCTTACAGAATGGACTGCTCGCAGTCCACGGCCAGGCCATTCACTCCCAGACGATGGCCACCGGGAGAGTTCGCGAGGGGTAGCACATAGGAAACCCGTTGTTTAGCCTTCTTGGCCATCACCACTTCTCACGGAGAGGTGGAAAGCATGCGCATGAGTCGGGCGTGAGCATGGAGCAAGAGAGCATAAACACCAGTGTTGCGCAAACCTTCAAAATGCTCGGAACTAAGGGTGTTGTCGAGTACCTACCGTTCGCTCGCTGGGCAGGCTCGCTGGCTGTCAACCGCGTGGATACCCTGTCACCCGGTTAAAAGCAACCGAGTCCCCACGAGGCCATCCTGCCATCGTAGGGATCATGTCTGGCTGGGGTTGGCTGTCAGGCTGTCATTCACTCACGAGAGTCCCGGCTTTCGGGCGAGAGGAAATGCTGGCAATAATGTCTCACCTCGCTGTAAGTACATCTGAGCGAAGCAATTGGAGCAGAGCAGAGTAGGTGCTGCGCAAAGAAGTCTAATGTTATCTGACGTTTCCTATTCGGGCTAGAAACTACACCCCTCCATCTCTAGCTCAACTTGCTGCTCAAGGAACCCCTCCGAGCAACGATTATTGTACATATAAAACATCTGGGTATCTTCCTTTTCCATGACCATAATCCAAACGCCGCCAGTTCCAATCCCACATGGACATTTATATGCCCACCTTGTCCCAGGCAAAGTCGCCGGTAAATCCCCTGTTGATCAAAACAGCAGCGATGTTTTTACGCTGCTGTGTTAGGTCGGACTGTCGGTAACACGAGGTGTCTAGCCCAAGAGCAACACATAGGGCATTCGTGCAGACGAATACACCGCAATCATATCCGTTGCTCTGTATTGCACAGCCCGTTTTTGGCACACTCCACTGTTCTTTTACATATGCATTTCCCAGTTGAAATTTCAGCCACTCGTGCATCCGGGCCACAAAGTCCGTTCCACCACCCCCCATACTGTCCAGATACTCGATTGTCTTTGCAACCGGACGGACGACCCCCAGAGTCCAATGAGCTGCGCTGTTAACGGGAACAAATATCGAATCAACCTTCAAAAGGGATGCGCCAGGTGCCTTTTTCCTTTTCATAAGACGCTCCGTGCTGCTTGCTCCCCTCTTCTTCAGGTTTTCATAGAAGAAACTATTATGCGCGATAAACTTTGGAACGGTAGATATGGGCTCGTCAAACTTTCGCGACTCCTCGTTAGCTGCGTTGTTCGCAGCATCCACAATCCATTCAATGTACGCGTTGATTACCTCGTCGTTCAGCCAAGATGACTTTTCAAGCAATCTCGCGAAGTCCTTTACTAGTAGCTCGGTCCCTGGGCAAGCTTTCGCGACGATTGTGTTTGGGTGTGGGCGGCCCTGGAAGAGCTGGTCAACTCTGTCCTCCCATTCCGAGTCCATATAATCTATAAGCTTTTTCGTAGGTTTTCGACGATGTAGGCGACGCTCCTTCGCCGCAGCTATCTTGGCCCTTTTTTCATCAATCTCCTTCTGCTTGGCTACCTCCTTCCGCTCAGCCTCCTTGTAGCCCGACTGATGGAAAGCCTTGCTTGTATCTTCTAAGCTCGAATCGTCAAAGTTATCAGTCAAGAGTTTCCGTATTCCATCTGACAAGTCTTGCTCATTTACTGATTTCCCTCGGCTTTGATTTTCACGAATGCCTCCTGGTAAATTTCGTGTCCCTGAGAATCTTTTGGGTATTGGCAAGGTCGGCGAAGGTGATTGTGGAGGAGATGAGGATATCACGACTGGATCTGAAGGATGGTCTCCAGGAATAGAACTATGCGGCGAATCGTCCGCGTGTATGTCGGGTTCCTGTTGAGAGCCCGCTGGCCTCAGAAAATCGAGCGGCGGTGGCCGCCAAAAATCATTCAATCGCCGAGTAGCCTCTTCTTCCTCCGTGTAGTCGGTAATGTTTACTGTTCCGCGGCCAGCTAATCGTTGCTGCTTGGATTTCTTCCGCCGGGCCTTGTGGCCCTCGATAGCTATCGCGCCATCCTCATTACTTTTGTTCCTCATCGGTAGGTAATCACGAGCAGCATCTGGCTATCCGTTAGCAGACAAAATCAAAATCAAATCTAAAATACCCACTGTCGCCAGTATCATGCGGCATGTTCGCGGATTGTGTGGGCGAAATAAAAGGTTCCATGTGCCTCCTGCCTCGCGTCTTATGGCGCTTAAGAGCCGTCGCACCATCTGGTTGCAGCTTGGAGGTTTGCGTATGGTTATCCGCGACAGCTTTATGTGTATGAGTATAAGAATATTCCTCTACTTTGGGGATGCTCACTGTGTCTGGTGTCCGCCTCAGGGTACGTCGATCCTGGCGTGAATACCTCGAAAACAATACGCCTCACATAGTCCAAACCTACACCAAGGGAACTCTGGACTGAACCCATGATTCCTCGCGGGGTCATACACAAGGGCTGCGACGAAGGCCTTGATTAGCTTGGGTTCAAGACTACAGTCGCGAAGACCCTACCTCGTAAACGGCTTCTTCCTCAGCTTTGCGTTTCCGACCGCTCATCTCGATCTCTGGAAAGATTCCCTGCGTGAGTGCAATTGTGATGTGCGCATTGGGTAAGTTTCGTAGAGCTGGCGGGCGTTGAGTAAAAAGATGGAACAATGAAAGCGTTGTCAGGCAGAGGAGATTCCATTTGTTGATTTGTCGAGGAAACGGGCCTAAAGAAGTTCGCCCGCATCGACCCACTTTTCCGCAAGCAATCAAGCGTTTGTGGGCTTACGGCTCCAGGAGGCTGGTCCCAGGGGAGATCGCAGCCGCGGTACGGAATACGCCTCGAAAATTAATTTTTTAGTGTTACCAAGTTGACTGCAGGATGAAAACATTCTTAGCATTCTCAAGCACAGCAGGCTACCGCATTAATTGGCATACAAGCCCACCTACTCCCCCCGTTGGAACCTCATTGTGCCAGACCACACAACACAAAATAGAGGCTAGCGGACCTTGAACGCAGCTCTCCCATTCTAACCTCAATTTTGTGTTGTGTGGTTTGGCACACTGAGGTTTCAAACGAGAGAAAAGGGTGGGCTTGTAAACCAATACCACGGTACATACTCGTCCTCATCTTCACAATGTATTGTGGTTATGGCCCCAGAATATTTCAATGGCATTTCTTTCTTCATTTTTGCTAATTTTATATGTGTAGTATTGATCAAGTACAAATATATGTGAAAAATGGTATTCTAATTCTACTACTCTCGCAAGCTAGATCAATATATACATTTCAACCGATCAGTAGGTGAAGATACAAGCGGCCCCCATACTGACTCTTTGGAAACCCCACCCCTTCCATCACAGAAGTGCCCTCTGTCCAGACAACTGCTTCGTACAAAAGGAGCTAAAGTAAGTATTCAAAGCATCTACAGTCCCAGCACCTTCCACCAGACTCGTCACAATACCGACATACCCATCCGGTCTCACCACAATGACACCCCCAGTCTCCTGATCCAAACCCATCTTAGCATGGGCTGCAGCTTTCGCATCCGGCACTTTTGCGTCCCAAATATCGTCTGCATACACGTGGGCACGATACCTTGCCAAAACTTCGGGCACGTCTCTTGAAATCTCGATCGCGGCTCTTTTCGACGCGAAGATCGTGCAAATCGTGAAGAAATGGCTGTGTGGGTTATGGACTTCGTGATGAGAGACGGTGTCGATATCGGAACGCAGATAAGATGTGAGGAAGGAGGACTTTTTGCTGAGATTGTGAGCGAAATCTTCGAGGGCTTTTTTGCTTTTTGTTGGGACACCGGCAAAGATGTATATGCGGAATGCCCCGTTGAGGGAGATTTCTTGTTCCAAGTGTACCACATTGGCATCGACAACGCGGGTGACGTTGGCATTGATGAGGATCCTTCCTGTTCGATTTTTGTTTCCCTTGGGGTTGATGACGGTCGATTGGGCGGGATGCGAGGATGACCAGTTTAGGGTGTTGGGATTGTAAGCAACTCCATAACCGCTGGTGAACTCGCAGCTTTCTTTGAATGTTTTGATGAATGGGTTTTCTTCATCTGGCGTTCCCTCACTGGCAGCTGCAACATCTTTTGCGGCAGGGGCCTTTTGAGAGAATAAGGCCGCATATTTTGCATCGAAGTTCAGAAGGTTCTCTGCAATGAGTTTTCTTTCTGATTCGTAGGACTCAAGCAGAGATCTATCTGCGAATCCAGCCTCAACGTGGTGTATCTTCCAAGCTAGATTGAGAGCATCGAGGAAGGCCGTGTTCATGCCTTGGCCAGCTTTGGGCTGCAGCACTCCTATTAGCGCATATGACTCTTGCGGGGGTTCAGAGATAGACTTACACTATGTGTATGGCAAGCATCGCCACCCATAAACACTCGGTGGTCAAGTGTATACTTGTCTGCAATACCCTGACCAATTGGGTACACCGAAAACCATTCAACTCGCTCCCATTCAATATTGTATGGGCTGAAAATCTTCTTAGCGGAGTTCTGGACTTCCTCTTCTGTCGCTGTTTTCCGAGGATTCCAGTCTTTGTCGGTAGAGGATGCAATTTGGATATACAAACGAACGAGATTGTCTTCTCGCGGAATGACCATTATCGATCCATACTCTGAATGGATTGTGCATTTCATCTGAAATTCCGATTAACTCTGTATTAGTCAATTTTTTGAGAGCCACTTACCTTGATATCAGGGAAATCCGTCTTGACCACGCCATCCATAACCCCCCATACATGGGCTATTGGATCTTTATGTTTGATGCCAATCTTTAACTGTTCGCGTACGAAAGACCGCGCTCCTTCACCACTAAACAAGTACTTTGCTCTCACTTTCTCCTTCTTTCCCCCATCCACATGTTCCAACTCCACCTCCACCGGGTACTCCTCGTCAGCCGCTGCATCTGAACTGAACCCTTTGATAGTCCAAGGCCGCTGAACTTCTACTCCATTCTTGTTCAAATCCTTAATGAAAATCCGTTCGATCATGCCCTGATGAAGAAGCGTGGTAAAAGGATACCGCGCATCAATGAAACTTGGACAACTTGCCCAGGTTCCAGTTCGATGGATACCATCACCTGAAGACGTAGGATCCCAGAAGGCAACCTCGTAAACTTTGGCAGGTTCGTAGGCCATGATATCTGGTTTCAGACCCATGTTCCGTAGAAGGTCCAAAGAACGTGGTTGAATGCCATCAGCACGTCCGGTTTTCGTGGGCTCAGGACGATTGTCGATGTGCTTGATTTTGTATCCCCATCGTGCTAAGCAAGTGGAAAGAAGCAGCCCGACTGGACCAGCCCCAACTATGACGATATCATACTTATTTGAAGACTTCCCAGCAGCATGCGTGTGGGATTTCATGATAAGATCAGAGAACGCAAACAAATATTGATCAGAAGAATGTTCGTCGGCGACTAATCTTAGGTGTTTGGCGCTTGACGTGTGGTGGCTGATAGGTCTAGTGGTTGAAAGCGGCCAAGATGCGGAAGAGAGAGAAACACGATGCGAAATGAAAGAGAATGAGGACACGAGTCCGGCAGGAATGAATAGTCAGAAGCAGATAAATATGAGAGAACTGAGAGAAGTCCTACATGAATAATCGTGCGGACGAACTTCGGACGTAGTCTACTTCTTTTTTATTACGGCACTTGCTTCGGCGACAGCAATCTGTCAAAAGGAGACAATTCGACCGGGATCTGGTCGCTGAGATGGGACCGCAAGTCGCGGGTAGTGTGCACGGGAGTTAGACTTCGGTCTTTCCCTGCCACTTCACCCCTTGATATGCGGAGGCGATGCGGAGCGCGGGGAAACGTGGTCCTAGTGGATTCTTTCAACGTCTCGCGGCTACAAATTCGGTAGAAAATCCGTATTCGTTATCACAGACGGCTTACGACTGGCGCAGGATGACGAAATGCTAGGCGATTACTCGGCAAGAGTAGCAAGGATCAGGACCCTTGCTGTATATATGTGGTATGCAGTATGCAGAGCGCCTCGGCGCTACCAAGGTGTCAGAAATGCCAACGTCTTTGGCAACTCGAAATAAAGCTACATTCCAATCCAGCAGCAAATAAATATGCTTTTTGGTCCACAATTAAAATTGACATTTTTCCATTCAGCTGGTTATAAATGTGAGATTAGATTGGCTATGTGTATTGCGCTGTAATGTGAAATAACTATTTTGATCATTGTAGGTGCATGGAAGAGCCACATCTAATCGTCCCATACCAACCAGGTAAATTTTAGCTATGCACATAGGTAGGTGATGATTGTAGGATTTGAATTCTCAAGTGCAAGTAGAGTACCGTACTGTATTAATTGGTTCAGAGCATCACCCCTCTCCCGTATTTTGAACTCAATTCTCTCAAATCTTGTAGTACAATGAGGATGAAAACGGAAGAGGTCTCGAAAGCGTGTCAACTTTTTTATTAACCTCAATTCTCTGTGCCGCTTCAGCATATTGTGGTCAAAAACGAAAGCCCCTGGTGTGGCGCTCTAAACCGATTAAAACAGTGATATCACTTACAGAAAATACTCGTCGCTTTCCGGGGTTGTTTTTATTGTGCTTTAGTCGAGTGAATGAGTGGTGGTTGAAGTAAAGGTTGTCTTGGTATGGCTACCAGATCGGCTAAATTCATTCCAAGTCAAATAATTCCTCATCGAACATTTGCCCCATCCCCCAGTTATTCAACACGTTATAACATCTACTCGGTCAAAAATAAATCAGCTCTAGGAGAGCAAACCAGTGGTTGCTCAGGCGAGTCTGCCCCAACCGTCCATTGAAATCGCGCACATATTCTTGCCATAGGTACTTAACATCTAAAAAGCACACCTCATTTCAACCAATAGGACGAAAGTCTGATTATTGGCGTATGTTGTTCAGCAGCGTTAAGCTTGGGCGTATCCTTTAAAATCATCATTCACTGATGGTTTCTAAACCATCCTCGGAGGGTAGAGTTTTGCCATTTTAATCATTGCTCTTGAATTGTTTTTTAGTATTTTCTGGCCAATTTTGTTGGGTTGTGTGCCGACTATGACAGCGATAGGATGCAAATGGCTTCTGACCGTTGAAAAAAATTGCCAAAAAAAATTGAATTGAGAAGCAAAACCACAAACGCACACAATTAAGTGTGCGCCTCAATAGGAAACAGTACCGCAGACCTGTTTTATTCTTGATGACTTATCTCCTGGTATTGGGATATGAGAACGTGATACTGCGAACAGTAACCAACGCAATCAACGCAACCAAAAGGGCTACTTATTGGCCAAATTATCGCCGACAACTTCGAAGATTTCCCCTCAGTCACGGTCGTAAGTTAAGGTGAATATGAAGAGGAATACCTAGGTAGATCATCGCATAGGGTGGCTTGCAAGACCACCTCTCCCATTTTAAACATTTTTGCATCAAATCAACTACATTAGGAAATCCCAGATGACCCGGTTGTATGATGCCTTTCGCCCACCAAGCAGCCGGAATGAGACATAGCCGTAGTTCTCTGAGATGTTTTGGCATAATGAGATAGAAGACGAAGCCGGTAGTCTTGATGATTAATTAGTACGACAATAGCTCAAAATTCCACAATAGCACTTCGAGGGCTAACTTGAACCATGGCCGCATGAATATTTGAAGGGGTTGATGAATGGTTGCTGGGTCACCTTAGGGTCGCGAAGTGTCGCTGTTGAAACCCCGGGTTGCTACGAGTGCAAGAGCGGCGGAACCGTAGCATTCACATTATGCCAAAGTCAACAATAGCAACGCAACGCAACAATAGCCTCACAACACCACTATTGTGCCCAGGAAGACTTAGACCGACTCAATGGAGCGGGAGAAGGAGGTTCTCCGCCATCCTTCGATCCCTCCAACGCGGCCTTTGGAAGTTCATAAACAGCCTCCCGCCGACAAATTGGAATTTCATAAACAGTCTCCCATCGACAAACTCCAGGAAGATCTGAAAAAAATGCATCGAGACGCATCATCATACCCTCCACGAACGATGTCGTCAATGGCAAACCCTGACCGGACAGTTGAGTCGCCTCTACTCGCCTCTCGCCATCATATCATCGAGGATACTCCTGAGCTTACTAGCACGGCATACTCAGCTCTCGGTACCTGCGTGCAGAATTATTTCGCAGAAGACCGCCACTCCATCGCTCCGTCTTACTCGACCGTATCTGACATGACCATATCCGACATCAAAGAGCTATATCTCACAGAAGACTCGCCTTCGGCCATCATGGGAGACTTCGTACCGGTTGACAAAAGCAAAAAGAAGATGTCTTCTGAGCCAAACAACAAGAAGATCCGTTTCGATGCGTAAGTGATATAGATTTGAGTTCCGCCAAGATAGTAGCTAACAGCTTCCAGCTCATCCAGCCTTGCCAGAGTGACTCGACCTTTCAACCCGTACGAGTTTGAGCCTCCAACTCCGGAGCCCAATGAGACGCGCCAGACCAAGTTTTCAGATTTCCTTCAAGTACGAAGACCCGATAACTCCCCAGCCTCTCTTTCAAGCCCACGTTTTGCGCACTTCAAAAACGCTCGCTCTGAAGGAAATGGATTGTCCATGAGACGCGGCCCAAGTCCTCTTTCATACGCTGGTGAACCTGAATTCGAAGTCCAGCGACCACTTCAAAGAAGCGGTTCGTCTCCTCATATTGGCTCCGCCGCATTCTCGCCCAGATACGACGAGTACTACTCTCCAGAACTTCCAGAATTCGCTGGACAATACGGAATTGCGGTCTCCCCGCGCAACAATGGGCGCAGCATGACTGCCAATGATGCAGGCCGCCGCGGTCGTGCTCATACAGCAGTTCGCGACACTCCACCACGCCTTCGCCTGCGTCAAGCTCCGAATGAATATTACAGCAGTCCTTCGCGCACTCGTCCAACTCAGTATAGCTCCACGACCTCACCCCAAGCTTACTCGCCATCTGGCAAACCATCCTCAACTCGTAGGCAAGATGTCACACCCAAGTCCTCGTCTTACGGTCGCTACCAAACCAGGTCGCCAACTAGATACGTAGGAGACGTGTATGAGGGTGCTGAGGAATTTCCGAGACGCCTGAGAGAGGCCTTTAGATACCCAGGAGAGGAAAGCCCCGCCACTAGCCCACCGAAGCGCTCCCGTTCGCCCATGAAAAAGATGTTCGGAGAAGGTGGTTGGCTTGGTCAGTCGCCCGGCGAGTTGAATGATATCAAGTCTAGTGGACAAAAGAAACCGAGCATGATGGGAAGATTGAAGAGCAAGCTTGGCGAGATCGTGAGTACAGAAAATCTACCTTACTAATTGGCTTACAAGATTGCACCTCTCCTGTTTCGAAACCTCATTGTGCCAACCCATCTGAGAGAATCAAGCAACTTATCCTGGATTCTACGATTCTCTTAGATGGGTTGGTACACTGGAGAAGGAGGTAGAGGAGTGTTCTTGATAGACCAATCGTTACAATATCAAGAAAATATGAGCTAATTTACGACTAGGCTGAAATGGCAGATGTAACTCCTCAGAAAAGCGCTCGAGGTAGTGATACGAACAACAAATCGCCTAACTTGGACATCTGTCTCAGCCCTCCAGAGCAAGCCCGCTATACCATGGAAATTGAACTTATGTTGGTTCACACAGCCAATAACTTCCTCGTGGCCCAGTTTGACCAGAATCGCCTGGCTTTTGAGTCAGTAAAGCAGACCGTAGATAAATGGGTAGGAAAGGGGCGACAAAAGGTTTTTCAATTCATGTACGACACGACCACTCAGCGAGATCTCGTTAAAGCCAACAAGTTTTATGTACGATTCTATGGCGAGTGTGCTGGCAACGACGTCCGAATCTCCTTGATGCTTGACAATTGGAAGCATGTCGCAAAGCTCATGGCAATTCGTACTTTTTGCACTGCAGACATTGCTTTTCTGAAATTGCTGTTTGATATTGTACCAATTCTCGAGCTTCTCGGTGCAGGAGATGCGATCATGCTGCAATTTCAACAAATTCGTACCGAAGTCAACGGCCTGATGCACCGCGCTCGCCAAGCACCAGACAGCAAAGCATCATCAAGTCACCGTTACAAAAACAGCCAAGATACTCACTCTTCAAATGGCATCCAAGGAGGCATGTTTGTCGACCCTTACGCCGGAATGAAGTTGGCGCCAGGCCAATTGAGAGAATGATTGGGTTTGGGCTTGTTCACGTCGTGGCCAGGAGGATACCGAAAAGGGGTTAGTTGTGCAAGTGTTGATATAGAGCTTCGCGGTATTTTAATGCTGGGTTTCCAAGAGGGTCTGGTGAACAGTAGCGGATTGCAAAATAATGAATATGAGCATTGCTGTGATGGACTCGGTGTTGCCTCGGGGCAAGTCGACATCGGGGTGAAGACAATTAGGGACAAGACGGGCATAGTCTGGCTGGCGGGCTGACTTGAGAGGGCGGGAATTAGCATACATGCCATTTGCATAAGCGAGAAAATTAAAAGGGTGCATGTGAATGAAGAGCGATGTCTTTTGCAGTGACTTGATAGAGAATTATAAGGAGAGAGTGGGTGAGTGGCTCTCGTTTGCTCAGGGGCTTGAGCCCAGACCAGTGGCTTGTGCTGTGGCGCGCGCTGGGGACAACCTTCGGGCGTGCATTCGCGCGGCTTCCAGAAAAATACTGGTACAAACAACGTCATGTGCACTTAAACAACACCGCGTTCGTCGTTGCCTTGAGCCTCCTCTGCCATCACACTCCAAGGCATCCCAGTTGCTACTTATTAGGGAGTACACTACTGCTGCTACTCGCAACGCGCCTTCCCTCTGCTACCGTATCACGGAAACCCGTCACCAATGTCTTCGTCCTCCCCTCTCCCTTTCTCTGCATCATCTCGCGTCCCCCTCACCTCGACATCTTTTTTCATTCGCAATAAACCTTTGGTTATCGTTCTCTCACACTCTTTGCACTTCTACTGCGTCACTATTCCAGTCTAACTCCGGCCTGCGACTGAGGCTTTGCCCCTAGCTTTATCCCAAGTTCTTTCCAAACCTACTCAACCTCCCCCTTTACTCAACTACAGTAGGTGGAGTGGTATCTATGCTTCAGCCATCCTAATCGTTGCAGGTCGTTATGTCGCAGCCCACGCACACGTACGGCCCTATGTGCCTTCACACCCGAAATGTCTCCTTCGAAAACCCCGAGAGCGAAGATGACGTTCCGAAAATGAAGGCCCAGTACTTCTATTCTTCCGCGTTACCGATCGATGATCCTCTATCAGTTGTGCCAACTCCCTCGGACACGAAACCTGCAAAATCTCCGCTAAGGCCGTTTTCCGCTTACGACAACGATGCTTTAGAGGAGGCATGGCTGAGTGTTGCCTGCGGAAAGGGCAAGAAGCCAGAAAAAAAGACGCATAGATCTATTTTCTCGAGGCACGACAGAAACGGTTCTGAAGATAGTTCCACGCGTAAAGAGAGGAGAAGCAAGAAGTCCAACGCACCCCCGGAAATGCCCGCAGAGGGAGAGAGCTCTTCTAGGAAGCAAAGGAAATCCAAGTCTCCCCCTGGACCGTCACCAGACGACCAGTACTTGGAACACGGTACTGAGTGTAAGGATAAGCACTGGAGAAGGCACCTTCGAGCCGATGCTAAGAAGTCCGGAAAGGCCTCGAAGCATTCAGCAGGCCCAAACACCGAACCCTCCCAAAGTAGTACTGGGCTTAGTGTTGCCACTGTTGCCACCAGCGGTGGCCACAACGACCAAAATCATGACCCACAGCATGGAAGCCATGGAGACCAGAGTACCAGTGACACATCCGGCAACCAGAGTGGCTCACACAACAGAGGTTGCCCAGATGTTGATCATGAGTCGCCTGCCAGTGGTAATAAAGGCGAAGGAATTAACAACAGACGTGGCTCAAACGATTCGGACTGTGACGATTTAGATCATGTACCTGCCGATCCAATATGCTGTGAAGGTATGGAAGGAAATGCTGTAACAGATGGCCACAAGTGCACATGTCCCCAGGACGACTCGCAGGCACCTACACAAGATACCCCTCCTAAGCAATCTAAGGGCGAGAAGAGAAAGTCTAAGAAAGACAATCGTTCCAGTCGAAATGACGGTTCTATCGCTCAGGGAGATGCTGCATTTGAGGCTTCGGGCTCTGAGTGCAACTGCGCCGAGGAGTCAACGGGGCAGATGGAATATAGCGAATCTTCCTCGAAGGAACAGCCCAAAACCCAAATCATATTCAACGTAATTCCAGACGGCGGCTCTGTTGGCGTTCTTCTGAAGACCGATGATTCGAATAGACGTGAGCCGTCAAGAGGTCCTAGGTCAACGTCCCCAGCACCATATTCCACCAGTGGAAAGAAGAAGCGCGATTTGGCCAAATCACGATCTCCAAGCCCAGCCCGTTATGAGAAGGGGAAGTACGATTCTTCTAAGGACCGCAGATCGTCGTCGCCAGGGTCAGCTCACAATAAAAAGGAGAAGCACGAATCTTCCAAATCTACCAGATCACAATCTCCAGGGCCAGCCAATCGGGGGAGGGGGAGCCATGAATCATACAAATCAAATTCTGCTAAATCGCCATCTCCAGGACCAACTCAACATAGAAAGGCAAAGCACGAGAAGGAGAAGCACGATTCATCGAAGCCTGTTAGATCGTCATCTCCTGGCAAGGGAAAGCAAGATTCCCAAGATACGGCTAGACCAACATCGCCCTTTCCCGGGCGCAATTATGGGAAAGGAGAACACGATTCTGTGAAACGTTCAAAGTTGCCGTCTGCTGAGTCGGGAAAGCGTGGCCGTGATGTGGGATATTCCACTTCCGACTCGGCTACAATGCCAACTTCAAGTGCAGATGCTGGAATAACAGGCCAGCCCTTCGTAAAATTCAATTCTCAGGATAACGCTCCTACAGGTCGTAGCGCTTCGGAGAACGAGGGCCCATCGCCTGTCTCACGAGAATCCGAAGAAGCTGAATTCTTAAACACCGATTCTTTCTCTGTCCCTGGATGCAAAGCTCAAAAGAACATGAAAGCTCATCCCGACGTCACTGTTGGTATATCCCGACTTCACCTAGTCAAAATACCTGCCTTGCAGATGTGCCCGATCTACTGGTCTCCTGTTCACGATATTGCTTGTGTAACTCGTGGGACTTGGTTCTACAAGGAAACAATGTTACCTGTTGAACCTCCTGTTGCAAACCAGCTTGAGACTGGCTATCGAGAACTCAGACCTTGGTCAACGACCTGGCAAGATGAGTTGAAGTGCGCATTAGAGGTTGGGGCTCTGGGGGAAGAAAAGATTGTGCATCCATTGTGGCCCTCCGACGAGATCTTGAAAAGCAAATTGCACAAGAAGGATGGGGGCCATCTTTCGACAAATCCATACTGCGCTGCGAAATGCTTCCGTGGTGAGGCTGCTGCAGAAGGCACGTATAACCTAGATGAAAAGCCGTCGGATCCCAATATTGTCGCTAAAAAGTATTCTTCGGCTCAAGTCATCTACAAAGATTCTCGGCATGCCTTCATACTCAAGCCTACTCTCCAGCCTTCTGCTTACTATGGACGAAGGCCATGGGCGAAGATTAAAAGAGGGACAGCCGTTGGGATTCAAGTATGCCGTGGATTCGACTGGAACGCGTGGGATAAGCTTTACCCTGCAAAGAAAGCGAATTCTGTCAAGAAGGCAGCCGAGACTGCTGCTGTAGCTGGCATTGCGGATGTGGCCAAGAAACCCGTCGCCTGCCCAGCCTGCCAACCCCAGGACGATTGCCAAAAGGTTAAGGATCTTGTACTTGTTATTCACGGTATAGGGCAGAAGCTGTCTGAACGCGTAGAGAGCTATCACTTTACGCATGCTGTCAATGCATTCCGCCGTTCGATCAACGTGGAATTGACACACAAGGGTGTTCAAGGTGTTTGTCGTCCCGAATTCGGGGGTATTATGGTACTTCCGGTCAATTGGCGATCCAATCTTTCATTCGAGGATGGGGGCCCGGCCAAAGATGGGGACAAGGATGATAGTGCGGCCATGGATTTTTCTATGAAAGACATTACACCGAACACGATTCCTGCCGTTCGCAACCTGATCTCAGACGTGATGCTTGACATCCCATTCTACATGTCTCAGCACAAGCCAAAGATGATACAAGCAGTTGTAAGTGAAGCTAATCGGGTGTATCGCTTGTGGTGTAAGAACAATCCCGATTTTGAGAGAGAGGGCCGAGTCCACTTTATTGCACACTCACTTGGAAGTGCCATGGCTGTGGACATCTTAAGCAACCAACCAACTGCTGTTCCAAAGTTAGACCTCCTTGGAAAGAGGATCAATGCCAAGTATTTCGATTTCAATTGCACAAACCTCTTCCTTGCGGGAAGTCCAGCTGCATTCTTCTTACTTCTGGAAAGGGCAAAGCTACTTCCTCGCAGAGGCCAAGGCAAGCCTGGTGCTGAACATAGCGATGATAACGACAAAGAAATCACTGGCCAAGCAGGTACTTATGGATGCCTGGCAGCGAAGAATATCTATAATATCATGCATTGCAATGACCCTATTGCTTACCGTCTCAATGCAACAGTCGACTCCCAGTACGCATCCAGCTTGAAGGCTGCCCAACTTCCTAGTGCAACCACCGGGTTTTTGGAAAGCATCGGCAATGCTATGAGGTCAATGACCCCTGGAATCTCGTCTACAAGCGACCTTCCTGTTGGCCAAACAAAGCCATCGCCTGTCATTCGAATGCCCTCCCAGCTAGAGTTAGAGGTTCATGACTTCACTCGGGAAGAGATGGCCGAGAAGAAATTCTGCCTGCTCAATGACAACGGACAGGTGGACTGGTTTATGTCTTCTGGTGGCGGTCCGCTCGAGATACAGTACATCAACATGCTAAGCGCGCACAGCAGTTATTGGACCTGTCCTGATTTCGTTCGTGTGATTGTTACGGAAACTGGACGGGAACCTGGAAAGGATCACTGCCTTCCAAATATGAAGGCTAGCAAGAATGGTCACAGATCATGATGCGACGTCAGAAGAAGGGCTGAAAACGTCATTAAAATTGAGAGTGTTACAGATGGGGAGTGTTACAGGCGTTTTTGATAGATTGAATTTTGGCAGAACGGAATTTGTTATATTACAGAATGAGCGAGGGGTCCGCTAATCCCAAGGTTCGGAGGCGCACGGAGAACAGATACACGATACACCTATGATACCCATACAAACCGTACGCTAGCTTTACCCTAGAAGAATGATAACCAAAATTAATATGGTACTCTTGCAAACGTTGTCTGAATTCCGATTTTCTCTTTGCTAATCATGTGTCTTCTCGTAATGCAAAGCGGGACTTGTATGTGTTCTTACATGCTTTACAGTTCAAAGAGCTAGGTTCGAATTTCGAGTCAGATGAAGGGCTTAAAAGGACTGGGGCGAGCCATTTATATACTGCATTACTTGGGTTATAAAACCACTCAATTCCAGTCCTGTCCCAAAGTCCATTGCAGGGTACTATGTACTTTAAAAAAAATGAAGTCAAAACGGGAGAGGTGTCTGTATTTTAGTCCTACCACTCCCGTTTCAACTCTTATTGTGTGAGAGTGTCGAAGCCTCGAAGGTATTTTGATCAAAGCAAAACTTGGAAAGAGGTATGTGATCCTGTAAACAAATCACTACCATATAGTACATGATACACCCTATAGCAACGTAATCCAACAGCTCAATACAACGTCCGGCTCTCGATTTTATTCTGTGGAAGCTCTCAGCACAAGTACATGGCTGTAAGATCCTACGTTGACTATCACATCACACTCTTAACACAGAAAACCCATTCTAACTTGCGGGGAAGAGTTATAACTGCAAAGCGACTGTTTGGATCCTCGGAGACAGGGTTGCATGATTGAAGGGATCGAGATCTTGTGGAAATGGCAAAAAAAGGGGGGCAGGTGAAAGTGTGTGGGGGTCCACGGGACGGTCCGCCTTGCTATCATATTATTTTCAATATCGCTTAGGGGAAATATGTGCTGAGAACGTTTGGGTATCACAACTCTGAAATCTGGTATCTAAAAGTGATGAAATAACGTAAGTTACATTATCTATATCCTTGAAAGGGGGGAAGGCACTGCAAGCGAGACACAGCGCTCCATCTTCGCAAGTCCGGCCAGGCCCTCCGAAAGTTGGAAGTCTCCACAGACTTCTATCCCTGAGAAAGGATTATACCCTCCCTATCTAGAATACCCTTCATCTTCCCTTCCCGGGAAAAGAAAAATAGCACACCAACATCTGCAGCACTCTCAAATCGGAATCTTCCCAAGCTCCATACAGATCCATAGCCACCACACCACATCACGGCCAACATGACCCCTCTACGCGAGCGGCCCTCTCTCAACGACAGCATCCAACACGCATAGTCACATCACCCAACCAACATGACTCAACACCAACCAATAACGCACCTCGTCTCAGTAAATTGCCCGGCCCACCCTCCAACCCAACCAACCCCAACCAGACCCCTTGCGGTACTGCTCCCCTTTGTTTCCATCTGCTCACCGGTAGGTACTAAACTCGCTACGGGGGATACAGGGGAAGTAAGGTCCTTCCCGCAAGTGTGGAACGTAGGAACAATATCGCTTGCGGAAGGGACTCTGTTGCTAGTGCGTTGTTTCCACGTTGGCGATCAGCACTCAGGATACGCGAGTTCGGCACACAAAGGAATAATGCGCCCAGTTGGTTGCGATTCAGGTGTTGGTAAGTGGATATGGTAGGTGTGTTGTTCGAAGGAGGAAATAGTTAGCCGAGCGCATGATGCCTTTGAGGAGGATGGACGCGGCAATGTCTTGGATTTTAGCTTGGGCTTTTGGAGATTTTACAGCAGGCATATTAGTGGGAAGAAGCTTTACCGGGAAGTGTAACTAGGCATTTTGACTATGAATTACAGGCTGATTTTAGAGAGTTTTGAGGAAAAGTGCTTGAGGTAGTAACTTTGCTCTGCCGCCAGGCGATACAATGGAATTTTACTTTTAACACCTCACTCAATCAATTATTATACTCAGAGGCTAATTCTTGATATATTTCAGTCTGTAGAGAAGGCCAAGATTATATAATACAGGAAAACCAATAACAACTGTGCTTGTACAACAAACACGTAGTCTTACCACGCGGGCTGTACCATATGCATAGGGCTGTACTTTCATGTCAAACCATACACGACAGCAAGCTTATAGCTGCTCCCCCTCTCCCTGCGCAACCACACCTCACCAAACCACTTTTCTCCATTGACAAAAAACCCTCAGCCCCTCACCCTGGACTCACCTAAAATTCTGCCTTCCAAGACTTCTCTCTTGGCCACCACGAAGACAGACTATTTGCAAATCTTCAAGTAGAGGAACACGCATGCGTTGGCAGGATTGCATTAGAATTGAGTCTACTAGGTATCATCCAACCGTCTGACATACTGTGACCGCGGGAGGCAGGACAAAAGAAAGACCTCACGATCCAAAGGGGAGACGAATTCCGATTCGCGCTTCACATTTCCTTTTTTTCGTGTTACGAAACGACGGCCTTAACAGCATGTGCATCTACATAAAGTCTCTGTTAGGCAAGAGTAGCGTTAGGATGAGGATTAGGATGGGTATGGGAATATACGCGTCTGATTATCATAGGATTGAGATGTTCCAATTCTCGGAAACAATTACTTAATTTGAGAAAAGGAAGAAATGAGAAATCCAATGAAAAAATCTAAAAACCAATTAAGAATCACAAGCATCAAAATGAAGTAATAGAAACTACGCTGCGCATAACATAAGCCGCGTCCGTAAACTCAGCATCCTTTACGTTTGATAACCAAGAGAGAGTGAGAGCCAGGTACGTAACAAAGCTAAGCCTTCGCCAACTCATCATCCCTCAATGCATTCTATACAAGCCTATACGATAAAAGTCCCATCACTTGAGCCAAAAACATCCATATACTACTAATTGGGAGCCGAAACTCTGGATTTGGAATCACTGACCGCATGATGTTTTGAAAGAAAACAGAAAACAGACAACGATGCGAAAACGAAGCACCCTTTTCCCCTGTAGACTTCCCATGATGCAAATCATTCATGCAGCAGAGCCTCAACGTAAAGAGAAGAATGAGGAGCAAACAAAAAATCCCGAGTGACACCAAGTATACCCATGATGAGAGCACAAACACTTGCGAACAATCCCGCGACCAACAACCCCGCCACGAAAGAATAGGAGAAAAAGCCTCGATGTCTTACAAGTACATACACACATAACGTCAACACCAACCAAAAATGAATAATCGCAAAACCTCAAACCAAGCAGATATCCATAGATAAGCCACCAAAAGCCACCCTCCCACGCTCCTCCACACAACGTAAACGAAAGCCCCCGCGAAACTTCCCGCATTGGTAAAGCCACAACACCATAGCAGACGACCCAAACAAAGCCAATAACAGCGACAGCATCTCCCAATAGGAAGCGTACGAATGATTCAGAAAGCGCAAATCCCGAGACTACGTAATCATCCAATGCATCCACAGAATTCCCTTCTCCAAAGAAAGATATGGCTATGCAGAATAATGCCATGTCAACATGCACCCTTCGCTCATTCCCACGTTTCAAACGTAGATTCAACCAAGTACAGCAGTACAGTACCATATGTACCGCCTTAAAAAACACTCCGTGTTACGTGGTGCGCGGGCCGTTGGAAAAAACATGCTGGGAATTCCTACCCGGGGGCATGGTACCGCATCATTTACTGTACCATGGTCCGTACGGAGTACGAGTATCTGTATATCGCTAACGGACGATGACCAATATCGCAGTCTATTTCCGTGAAAATGCTGTTTCGTTTGAAGTTTTGAAGTTTTGAAGTTTGTTGATCCTTCAGAGTGCAAGTCTGCCTTGCTATTTCTGCCATGTGTTAGTACTGCACGAAGGGTGCTCAATCCCCGCAGCAATCTGCTGATTGCTATGGGTGCTAAGCAAGCAGGAAAGCTCCGCCACCTTTGTTGTTCCCTCCCATCCATCCTACTCGCCAATCTCTTGATCGGCAACGTGGAGGAAAGGTGACAGTCCGACCCGGAAAGGATTTCGACACCTGTTTTTTTGCCGCGTCAAGTCGCGCTAAGGTAATATATCCCGCGTTTCAGGTTGCATGCGCGGGGTTATCTGGTTGTGTGGGGGAACTCTGCTGCTTGTGCTTTCATAGGGATGAATGAGCCTCCGCCATGCAGCATATCAAAGCATATCGAGTACAGTACTTCCAAAACCAAAACGCCACAATATTGTTTGCCATGACAGAATTTCTCGAATGCCTTATGACGATCGATTTCTCAGATGAATTTGAATACGCATAATCATCCTCCGAAAAGGAATTTGGGAGGATGCTCCATGGGCGAAATTCCATCCATCCATGGCCTAATGGAATTTCAAAACCACCGGCGAAAATAGACATTATGCTGCCTTTTATCACCGTCCAACTGATTACCTGCCTATAGTAGCAGGCAGAAATACTCCTCCTTGGGGCAAAATCTCAGCGCAGCGAACGCTAGATTGGCAAAGGTTGTAGTGCAGTTCAAGATATGGCAAATCGGGAGGGGTCGGTGGCAAAAATGAAATGAAGTGTAGCTAATGTTGAATAGCAAATGGCGAAATCCACTTGAAAATCCCCTTGCAGACTTTTTGTAGTAGCATTCTAAAGGAGTGAAAGCCTTTAGCCTTTGATGATACGTCAAACACTAGCACTTACTCGATTTTGAGCTTGGGCAATGATCAACCAAGCCACAATTAGCAACTGCATCCATTCCACAGAAGTGGTTATGGTAAATCGGCCCATCTTAGTCCAAGATTAAACTGGACCAGCCATAAATTGATGTCTTGCCACCGGGAACTAGTACGGTCCGCGGGGTATCTCCGTATGGCATGGGAAATACCGGTAGGACCGTTAGAACCGGTACCAGGGCATTTGGAAGCAATCCGTTACTGTAGTTCTACGATACATTATTTGTCACTAAAGACTCACCGGAGTGAAGGCGCACTACATGCAAATTTCCGGAAAATCTTCAGTGGTCCTCTGCACCTGTCAACAACCACGTCTCACCTATCGACTGCACGGCGGGATTCTTGAATTTGAACTTTCGATAAGCGGAGCGTAAGGTATCGAATTTGGAACCCAATCCATGATGGCATCCCTTCGCTTGGGGGGAAGCTACCGATAGGAAGAAGCCAACAGTTCGTAATTTTCGATCTTTAGAGACCCGACGTCGTCAGTGCGATCCTATCGGGGAACACACGAGATACCGGACAAGAGGCCGGCATGACAATAACGACGTGTGGCAACTCGAGAAGTCTCGACGAAAGGATTCGCAAACCAGTTTTTGACGCTCTAGATGCAAGGCCCATCACACCATATCCAACTTAGCGAATCATTATCGTTATGTTCTCCTTTCTCTGAGGACTGAGAAGTAGCCCGCGTGATGCTGAACTCGGATAAACCGGAATATGAGTAGTAAAAGATTGGCACAAAATATAAAACAATAATGCATGAGCAGAGTTCATACGCGGAAAAGAGTTTCAACCTGAACCGAAGGGACTACTATGTAGTTCTCAATTAGGTTGATTGCCCTGATATAATCTTGCTCCAGGAAATGAACTAGCGGCGACATGATAGGCGCATAAGCGGTTCATTAGAAGCAGATCAATTTACGCATGGCGATCAGTAGACACCAGAGCGCCCACTTGGGTCTACTGCACATGAGAGTGAATAGAGCTACTGTGCCAACAAAGATACAAAGTACCATGTGGGAGATCGACATGACTCGATGGCTCTGGACCAGGTTCTAGCTTTAGGGGCCTGATTTGGGTCACTCAAGAAATGCGTCTACACCGAATTACGGGATTTGATGGCTGTAGGGATGAGAACGGTTGAGGAAGCGCCCGGACGCCTAGCTGACCTGAGCCTATCCATCGTACACACAGTACACACTCGCTTGTTGCTAAAGACGAACGGCGCAGCAGTTCTGCAGGCAAACCACTCCTGGAAAGCAGAGCGAATGGTGCAGGGCGCTTGTAGACAAACTGATCTGTGGAGATGAAGTTGGCTAGGACGTGATCTTGCTTTCAGATATGGGTGGGATAGGTGGAACCGGGAATGAAATAATTTGACTGCACTGCAGTTTTTGAACAGTTTCGGAAATCTGCAAGGCTATGAATTAGTCCTTCACGTAGTGAGCGTGGACTTTTCCTGCACTGCGAGACGCTGCTTATCTCTCCAATGGTGGATCCGGGAAAGAGAAATTGAAACTCTTACATGGCCATGACCATTATTCTTGCTGATTCCCAAGCCACGAGATGGGTCGCTTCGGTTTTGTCATGTGTGTTGTACCTCTTCTGTTGTGGGCGGCCGAGTTGGTACCATAGGGCAGAAGACGAGCACGGAAGATGACGAGGCTGGGAGCCAGCGCGAATCGGCTACTGCTGTATGAAGTGTATCATTGCCAGACTTACTTACCGTGCCTCCGGGTCGGAGCGAGAGGAAAAGGAGGGTTGTACAGTATCCCGTCATCGGTAACCACAAGGTAGTGACACGACGATAAGCCCTGTGCATTATCTGGTGTGGCATTGGCTTGAAGACGCCATGAATGCCAACCATACGAGTTACAAGATGCCCGTTGCCAAAGGAGGTGCCATGCCATGCATGCTCGTATACGCTGGCTGTATTCTTGCGGCACATCACCCGTCGGTACTCGAGGTGTGGAATACCATCAGTGTTCTGGAGGGCGGCGTAGCGCAGCCTAGATACAGCACTAGGACATCCTCCATCGTTATTGCCCATGGGGTCGAAATGCTGGAGAGCATCGGGCTTGACCACGTTGGCACGTTACAGATCGCACCGTCGACATGCGCCCCTCGCCGGCGACCTTCTGTGACGGGGATGGACCTCAGGCATCAGTATCTAGTTGAGTATTTGAGTACCTGTAGTTAGTTGAGCAGGCGGTGGCCGTGAGGTTGTTGGCCAAGGCATGGGGTAGAAATGTAGACAGTGCATCGAGCCGTCAAGGGTCGAAGGGAAGATAGTCGCTTCTGATTCTGATGTTCGTCAATATCAAAAGCACTTTCTTCCATCCCCTCCGCCGCCCGCGCGCTTTTCGAGCACTAGATAGGCTCACCTTCACGGCGAGGTCGGATAGGCTGCCCAGGAACATAGCTCATCTCTTACACCAGCTATTTTTATAACGCGTTCCACGGTACTCAGTATGCCCCCATTCCTATCATATTCCCATCATCATCCTCCTCCAGGCTTCTCGGGGCGCCGATGGTCGCTCGTAGAGTCGTACAATAGCTCCTAGATCGCTCTTCTTGCCGTCTGCGCTGACGATCCGCCCCGGGCGGTGATATGTAGGTGAAGCTTGGGTAGTTGAGTGTCGCGGCCACGGTAGCTCAAAGAGGGGTTTGGTGATGAGGTGAGGACTGCTTCGGGGTGTGGTGTGCGTGGTCCGCGGATGCAGAAATGCTGGTGCGAATCAGGGACAGGAGGGCTTCAACGCGCACTCGTTGGCTGCAAATTACGACGGTAGGGCAGAGGCATGTCATCATTGCTCTGATGTAACGATGGTGATGGTGCTGCCGATGCGCGTGCGATGAATAAAACGTGGTCGATCGGTACGCCGGGACAGAGGGGCGAGGGATAAGAGGTGGAGAGGCAGGCCATGGAGGCAGTCGAGAGGCAGAGACGCGAGAAATGAAGATGCTGATGCTGTGGGCAATGGCAGATGGAGATGGTGCGGAAGCAGATTGAAGGCGCAGGAAGCAGCCAGCAACCATTCCAAGGAGGGCATTTTACGATGTGTGAGGAGGACGGGCGGGGCGGGGTCGAGATGCTAGTCTTCCGTGCTGATGAGAGCGGTGGAGGGGCTTTCTGTGGCGGTGGAGGGGAGCTAATGAAGCTGACTGGGAGAAAGGTAGGACATCTTCGTAGGTATACGGCAGTACGGTACTGTACTGTACCAGGTACATTTGGAAAGGGGGGAGACGTGGCGGCGCAGTAGGTTCCTACTTGTACGAGCTACCCTCAATAATTACCCTCAAGGTTGTTCTGGAAACAACCTTATTTCATGCCATTGCCAACCTTGGAACCAAGTCCAAGCTTTACAGTATGGCGGCCTCTCCCCCCACCTGCTGGCCCGGCCCGCTAGCACCCTGTGCGCGGGTGTAAATACTCACGTATACCGTAGACACTCCCGAACATTGCCAGTGAGCCCGAGCTTTATAGAGTAGAAATAGGATTTATGATAGGGCTGTTCAATTAGATGAAATTAGGATTCTTGCTAGCACTCTTCTACTTATCCATTTTGAGGGGATATGCCTAATTATGCCCCTAATATTATATCCTTGAGCATGGCATGTACTCATTAGTAACATTCAAAAGTGGGTACGGTACATGTACGAAGTATAATGCAATATCGCAAAGATATCCCAAAACTTCTGATATTATGAGTGTGGATTGTATTGATGTCAAATACTTCGAAGCGGTAAGAAACCAAGTGCCGATGAAAGACCTCGCCAACAACCGGTACGTATCCTCTTTCTTCCGTCCGTAGGTAGATTAATCCCCTCATATTATCTCTGTTCGAAGAAATGAGATTTCGCAGATTGCATACCGCACTCGACATTGTTCAAGGTGAAAGAAAGTGATCTAGGACGGTGAATACAAAATGTTCTGACTCTATCCCGGCATCGGCCACCCACCCCCCTAATCCCCGTCGCTTATTCTTTCGCCAAACACAACCATCGCTTTACGCTATAAAGTAGGAGAAACACATTCCCAATTGCACGGACCGCCGGCCCCATTATACCTGTCCCCTTTGGTCAGAATTCCCTCTTTCGGACGTGTGCACGGGTCACATTTTTGTGACTTTCTGTTGTTAATCTTTGATGGCTATAGCAACTGCTATAGCAATAGGGGAATGGAAGAAGAGAATAGAACCACAACTGCCACTACCCTGCACCCTCCTCCAGTGTAGATTGCTCAAAAATCAGATTTCTGTGCAAACAAAGCATTCCTTTTCGGTCAGTTTTAATGCCTCCTCCTCCTGAGCATATTGAGCTACCTGCACGTCCATCCTACCATCCTACCAGCCGTGGCAGGCTACTGGTACGTACCTTCGCTCTTCTCACGATGATTCCTTTCCGACTGCTTTCTCCGGCTTTGACGTCACAAAAGGAGGTTATCCCCACTTAGTGGCAAAGGTGGCGAAAGGTGGCGAAACACTTCCAAGTTCCAAGTTCTCCTCCACTATGATCGTCGTTGAAGCACGTGTATTCCACTTTTAAGTGAGCATATAAACGCTGAATGCCCAGCTCCCCAGAGTGATGCGAACTTTTGGAGCTCCCCAGAGTGCTGCAAGTGTAGCTGGGAATAGCCTCAATTCTGGGTGGCGGTGAGGTTGCTTACGTAGTACGTCACATGAAAAGTGGAGCTCCCCAGAGCCAGCTCCGGCTAGTTTCAACATCAAATTGCAATCTCTCAGCCAGATGCCAAAGTAAGGTACCGTGGATAAGTGCTCGCCTCCCTGCCGTCACGGCATACCTCTATGCCATTATTGCCTTAGAGTCGGCTGCGATACGAAGTGCATCTCCCCTTTTTTTCAGTTCTTCCTTGGGTAGGTGAGAGCCAACAAAGCAATGCGAGATGTCGTCTCTCTCTGACATACCGCAAGCGAGGTTTGCGAATTCGTGCGTAGATTTGCCGTGAAAAGATCCGATGAAATCGACTGTTGGTTGACGTTGGGCGGCCGGTATGTGAGGCCAGCCCTCGTTGGAACACAACACATACGAGGTCCCGCGAGAGATAGGCCAGAAACGATCGGATCTGCCTCCTGCAGGTCAGATGGCTCCACAGAGCACGCACGTCTCCCGGTACAGCACGTTTATTCCCATAAGCAGAAACACCATGTATGACCGTGTCGGCGTGCCGGTATAGCTGCGATTCAGGTTTCCCACATTACTGATCCGACTACTAGTCAGAACGCAACCGTTTTGGATCGCCTACATCTCAACTAGTCTTTCAAGATATAAGCATTCATGTCAGCACCAACTAACTACCTGACGGGACGATGGGTTAAAGAGGTTGTGTATCATAGCGCTGCTTTCCCGAGCCTTGCGGATCCCCTCGAAGCCCTGCGAGAGCGCGTGATGGCCAGAGCATCAGCCAATCACACCTCCTCGCTTAACGAGTACCGGTATCCAAAGGGGGACAGATCCTGCGAAAAATGGACGAACGCATCCACACCATCCGAACCTGATACCGATGATACTGCACATGTACCTCGTGCGTGAATCTTTACCGTGTGGACCCTAACAACAACCACTCATAGCCCTCTTACATCATAGGCTGAGCAGCTCTTTCAACCTCTCCCCCCTTTTATGCGTCCGCCCCGGTGACCGCAGCATGTCCGATCCCGACTCCGTTCCTCGAAACGGTCCTCTAATTGCGCCATTGTATATCTACCCCTCCTTATCGTACATCACGTCCCCAGCGAGTTCTTGCTAATCTGCTCACCCCTTCGCGCTGAAAAGCCTAGCCAGGGCATGTGCATGGTACGGAGTATGCCATTCTACACTACCCCTCTCAAATGCCCTCCCACCTCATCTGGTAGCCATGCTCGATCGATCATCAATCGTCACGCCGCCGTTGAATCTCCGAGTCAAGCGCATCGCAAACGTGCCACGATGTCGAATAACGGCGGCGCTGAAGACTTGGTACACGGTAACTTGGTACGTGGAGAGGGCATGCTGTAGGAGGGTAGCGGGGTTCAGAGGGGCACGATTTTGATTCCTTGGCCCATTTTCCATGACCCAACTCGAAAATCGGTCTGCAGGCGCCATGGAAGCACTTCGTAAACGAAACCCCATAAACTCTTCGCTCACTACCGCAAGAGGCAATTTGACGACTCGAGCCGCCTTGCACCTTAACTTCCCAACTGATGCTCCTCATTTCAAAAATTATTGGTCCGTGAATTTTCAACCTTCCCCGTCGAGTTTCTCGACCCTCTGGCCATGTTCTGGACCCAGCTGTGGCCTCTTCGCTGTCCAAATGCTCACAATACCAAGGCTGAGGCTGAAATGAAACTGTTTGCAGTGCATAGGGGCAGAGAAGCGCCATTTGCTAGCCCGTGTAGCCCTACATGATCTTGTATCACTGGCGCGCATCATCGGGTTGATAGTGTACGACGAGCACTATTAGATCGGTAGCTGAGGAGTAAGAAGCGTAGAAACACCATTCCTTCCCCTTCCTACAAAGTGACAACTTAGGTAATGATGAGAAAGCACCATAGCCAGGAAATCATTTTGTGCACAGTAGCAGCATTGCAACCTCACAACGAATTCTCCGCACAGTACGGAGTAATACGCGCTTAGGATGGAAATTGTTTAGCGGTGCTCTCGAAATGATCGCCGTGATCCATCGTCGACATCATATTCGAAATAGAAATAGGGCGACTTCGCTAATTACAAGAAAGAGATGAACACAGTTGACGTAACCGGCATTGCATGCAGGCGTAGCGTTCAGTAGGCGGGTTCGGCGCATCAGTGAAAGAACACAGCAAAGCTTCCAGGTGCGAATGCAGATACATGACTCTCATCATCATGTAACAGTTTAATCAGGCCGTACCCATTCGCAGCTTAAATAGAACGTAATAGGAGGAATTGTATATAGTCGAGCAGCGATCAACGGGCAACTCGCCCAAGCTTGCCTTCAGCCTGTCATTTCCACCCCAATGGCCCTTGCAGGGGAACTAACTGCCACGTGCGGTCCATAGGAATTCCCCAAGACGGGCAACTTACGATATTGTCATGCCCGTAATTCCAAAAAGGGAAGGAGGTGAAGAGGCATTGCTTGATTTCCGGAAATACCGTACCCTGAAATTGTATGGCAGCCACGAGGTCGGTCATTGTTCTGTAGACAGGGACGCTGATCCTCTGAAACTAGACTTCATGGAGTGGTGCTCTTTCGTGGTGATGAATTAGACTTCATACTTCTTTATACCTCATGGTACAATATTTGCACAAAGCAGTAACATAGAGAGCAAGTAGATTTTTTCATGCACCTGGACTTTTCTAATCCAGGCAAACCCCCGGACTGGATACCGTGGTCATCGACGACGCTATCTCTAAGACAGACTCGCGCCATCAACCTCACTTTGGTAGTACTTGAGTTCTGATCCCGCGATCATCATCCAATACCTTGGAACAGCTCATCACGTTTCATTTCTCTTGAAGAGCTGACTTCCTTTAAGTTTGCAGTCGCTCCCGTTAGCCATGGAGGCTTGCGGTGGCTGTCTGTACTGACTCGAGGGGATTGTTCTGGAAAATTCTTCTCGTTCTTTGGAGGAAGGTCTCAGCGTGAAGTGACCTTCGAGTTCGTAGTAGGGTCATGGGCTGACCCCATATCAACGAGTGCGGGGTTGAAAGGTCCGTAGGCAGCTGCCTCTTCCCAAATCCTGGCATGATGGTGGATCTTCCCAGACTAGTGTTGATATTCCATCAACGGGTTGCTATTGTTGGCTACGCAGGACATTCGCCGTAATAAGTTGACGATGGTGTTGATGATGAACTCGTGTGTTTCTGTCATCAGGAAGGGAATATTCCTAAGAACCACGGGCCGCTCAACCCCCAACATGGTAATCCGGTTCCCATCTGCTGGTAGAAATGGCCATGAGGCGGCCATGATCCTGTCACAGCCGCCTTGGAGCTCTGCTGCGGCTGAGCTGACGTTTGATTTTAGCCTCCTGTCGTGAAAACGTTGTTGCTGAAACAGCGCGCGGCTAATATCACGGATGAAGTCTTCTCCACTCCTCCTTCTCTTCCCCAACACCAAGTGGTGCCATGTGCGTTCGACCCAACGGGCCTCAATCAACGACTAGCTGCTGAGTGGGAGCCAACCACACCCTCCCCTGCTGGTCTTGAGTGCAATTCGCGCAACCCAGTCAGCATACCACGCGAGAACGATTTGAAGTCTGGGACAGGTCGAAGGGAAATCCTGCAAAGGCGTTTGTCTGCCAACTCTCCAGAAAGCCACCGTGAGGCGATCATCAGTGAACCTCCCCCCTTTTCCCTTCGCTCCCAGCAGCCACGGTCCAGGTCGCCGACGATCCCCTGTCCAATGGCTGGCTCGCGGGACATCAAAACGCCAGCCGCCCGATTGCCTGTGCACTTGCCCGCCCCCGAGCTCGATCGGCTCCATCCTCCACTCAAGAGTCAAGACGGGAGTCAGCGTTAGGCGTCTATCACGACCCGACGAGGAGTCGCAACCTCGAGGACCGTATTAGACTATTGTGGGAGCCTATATGACATATCTGACAAATATAAGTGTATTAGGGTACAGGCCAGGCAGCGTGCGATACGGACGTACGGACGATCAATACATATGGCGCTCCACTCTCTCAGGCTTGCTACTTCAGGCAAGTCCGGAGTTCTGCAGGGTGACACGGTAAGTACGGTACTCCGTATGTTGGGTCGGGAGACTTAGCGAGACCCACTTGCACAAGTTTCCCCTCCCCCTTTACCTCGATGCGCAAAGCGAGGCCGAGTTGGGGCTAGCGTCCCAGCTGCCAGAACCGTTTGGTCCCGGGTTGCCATGTGTCTCTGTAATTGAAACGGTTCCTCGGTCCCTGGTGAACGAACGATCACTGGTTTGTTGGTGCTGCGCGACTCCTTCCTCTTTGCCGAGGGCACTCACTCGCCACCAGCGAATGGGATGCCGTGGCAGAAAAAAGTAGCGCACCATAGCCGCCGGCCATGCTCACCTGCTGCCCTCGCACAGGAACAAAGCACCAACGCATCACATCCGCTGTGCTGGCATACTGTAGGCATAGGCAGAAAGAACCGCAGAAAAAGCGCTGCTCACGCACGTTGCCAGGAGCTGACCGTACGGACGGTACTGTACTCCGTCCTGTCCGTCCTCCGTGCCATCGCCTCCTCCTCATCGCCATCATGGGGACATCTGAAATCTGGATGCTGGCGTGCATTGGCCTGGGAGTGGCCTCCTCATCGACCCATTTCATGGCAAGTTCACCTGGGAGATTGTGCGGGTCCGCGGGGAGCTGGAGCCCTTAAACCCGGCCATTACCACCTACCGGGCTTGATTGGACGTATCGTGAACTGCCCAACGAAGCCAATCAAACGACGTGTGATCACAAGCTGCCATTGGCACAAAATACGGCTCCCGACTGTACAAGCAAGCAAACACTCACTTGATAGTTGACAAATCTGCTCGTACATTCAGGGGAGGGGTAAGGGGGGCTGAAGAGAGTGAGCAAATATTTGAGATTGCTGTCCTGCCATGAGTCAAAGGTGGAGGAGTTCATTTCTTGTAAGATAACTTTTTGTTGGTTGCTTGGTTTCGTAAACTGCAGCTGAGCAGTGCAGCCCCATATCCCATGATTCCCATCCAATCGACAATACGTACATCTTACTCCCATCCAGGGTGTACAGCAGCCCAAAACGCCAAACGCCAATCTCCCATACACGTACAACCAAAACCAGCAGTGTGTGCAAAGAAGGGTATTCTACCAGGGGAAAAAAAGAAGCTGAGCCAACCGGCGCCTAAACCCTTCCATGAAAATCAAAACGCTGCAATCCTAGCCCCAAGTGCCACGTTTTTGATAAAAATTGAAAGTTGAAGTGAAAAATGTTTTGGTGGAGTCGCCCATCGAACTAGTCGGGGCTAACGCATCAGCCGCCCCCAATATGCCAACATCATTCCCCCGAGAAACCCTCCGTCTCGCAATGCTGACTGCTTCGAGCTCGGGAGATCTTGCTATTTCGGCCGACACGCTTTGCGGAGAAAGGACAACTCAAGGCCTCCTGCTTCGTTTTCAGCTCGACCATGCTTGCTCGTGATGATGCTGTTGCTGGTGATGGTGATGGTGGTGATGGTCGTCACTGCTTGCCATATACTCCTGTCTTTCAAGGTATGGACCGGAAGCTGACGTGAGCGGGCTGTCGTGAAGACCCAGACCATTGGAGTACGATGGTTGTCTTAAAGGCTCCGAGGGTCGTTGTTGACTGAGTCGTATTGAGCATTGATCATTGCTGTAATTTTGCGGACGAAAGTCGACAGTTTCAATATCAAAGCGTTTAGAACAGCCATCCTCCATGTGTCTACAGCAGTTAGTGACGCGGTTTAGAATGGATAGTGGCAAGCAACATACCTTCGAAGTGTATCTTTCCGTGCAAAGAAACGGCTGCAATAGTCGCACCGGTGATTCCGTTGCTTCATGTGAACGCTTTGGTGGTGTCTCTGTAAATCCGTCTTCCTGACAAACTTCTTGTTGCAATCTTTCAGCGGGCATGGGAATGGATATTCTCGACTAGCATCGTGAGTTTCCATGTGGGCCTTGAAATTATAGCTTCTTCCAAATAGTTTCCCGCAACCTTTAATGTGACACTGAAAGTTCGCGTCTTCTTTGGTCGTGAGTTTACGAGGTTGCCTCGTGCGAGCAATAGTGCTAGGATTTCGCCGTTGCCCATGAGATCTAGTTCCCCCGTCTTGGCTCTCGGAACGCCGATCGTAGGGTGGAATGGGCAAAGAGGAGATGGATGGAAGGTCTTGCGTGGTGGTCGTATATTCGATCTTCGGCCAACCGAGAGGTGAGTGCTGGTCTGGGTAAAAGGTAGCCTCAAGGCTTCCTGGGTAGGGACTTGTGGATGCCACCAAGATGTTGTGCGTCAGTTGGGGTGAAGAACCGATCATGATGGGTTCTCCGTTGGAAGAAGCGTAATCTGAATGATGTTCTTCCATTTTGACTCGTGGGGTATATGAATGGATAGATACGGCCTGGGTGAAAACCTCGGACGCGGGAGTCGATGAGAATGAAGAACGTTGAGACGCGTGGCCTGATGGTGCTGGTGAAGCGGGTAGTATGGTTGATTCGGCGGTTTGTGTGGAATATATATCATGGCTATAGGCAGCGGATACAGCGGGGTGGAAAGGTGCAAAAGGATCATACTCTCCTGAAATGACATTGGGAGTAGATTGAGTGGACCTGGATTCACCACGATGTTGCAAGGTGGTCGTCGCCCAACTACTGGTGGCTGTGGTTGCTGGGAGTTGTGTCACCACTGAGCCACCAGCCTCCGCGGGTGATCCTGACATTGAACACGAGTAAAGTCCTAATCCTTGAAGCGGCTCCGTTGGTTTGTAGTGGGATTCACTATGGGCGGGAGACGGATATTCGTAGAGTGGCTGAGGATTTGAAGTGTATCGAAAAGGCGAAGTTGGTGAGCGCGCGGATTGCGGGGTTAACTCCATCTCGTTATAAAGTATTCAGTGGAAGTGGAAAGAAGAAGTTCGTCCCGAGATGACCAAGTTACGTGTAGACGAGCTGTTGGAGCCGAGCTTTACGGTTGGTGCACGCGCTCCGAAAGCTGGAAGAGTCAGATCCTCTCGCGGAAGGATGATTGGTGATCTCAGAAAGGGTAGAAGCGTTAATAGTGCGAAGAAAAGTCGAGTCGCATTGGTATACCAGGTCGAGGAATGGCAGGCAGTCGGCAAAGATATATATCACTTGACAAGTTGTTGGTCGGGTTTGTTTGTTGGTGAGTCGAGGAAGATGGGATTGTGAGGTAAGTTGTTGTTGTTGTTGTTGTTGATGTTGGGAGGAGAGCAATGAACAAATAGCGAGAGGATCGAGGCAGATTCGAGGAGCACGACCTGTTCTTGAACAAACGACGAATATGAAAACATACCAGGTTTAATATTTGTAAATCCTGCTAGTCCAAGAGGGAGGCGGCCAGGGTATCCGGTTACTACGGTACGGCAGTGCTTTAGATGGCTGCCATGGGATGATGGGATGATGGGAGGGGGCTTAACCATTCCTGGAAAATGAAGAGAAGAAACTGAGAACAGGGATTTAGAGAGGGCCTAACCCGGAGTTCGAGACTCGAGCAAGAACCAGGGGGCTGGTCATCATCACCCCCGCGTAGTAGTTGACTGCTTCAGGCTACAGCAGAGCAGGGGGGGCAAAACCGATAGAGAGGAACTCGTATCCTAGTTGTGATGTCCCACGATGCCACCCCTTTTGCCCATGTCCGCCTCGCCGGTATCGAGACGATGAAATGGGGCATTCGGGTCGTCCATTTCTCCAGCCAGGGTTGCAAGCTCGTAAACACCAGTGCTGGTAGGGGGCGTGGGTAGGCAGGGACCGCATGTGGCATGTGCATAAGCATGGCAGCGTATGTGGTACATGGGGGGTGCAAGACCGACAGCATGACAGTCGTCGAATTACGAGGAAATGATAGGGAAAGTACTGAACTCTTGAGTGGAGCCCTAGCATGTCGGGGTGGCCAATTGCAATTGCTGAGCAGTGAGGCAGACTGACGGGGGTGAATGAACGGCCTAGTCCCTATCAATTGGCTATCCAAGCCTATAGACTCTTAAGTATACAGTACGGCTGTACGAGCTCAGCTGTATAATATGCCCTGCTGTTCCGTGAAGCCATATGGGAGTCCTGGAGATGCTTTGAAAGGACCCTGAACCGCTCTTAACTCCGGCCCAAGTGCTTGCCAGAGACGGTACGAAGGTACGAAGGTATGTACCAATAAACGACATGCCTTCTAATAAGTATCAGTCCCTTTATGCTTATATCATTGCGTGGCATCGGTCTCCACCTTTCCCTTATGTGATTGCTGCTTCTATGCTGCTCGAAGCGACATTTGCTACCGCTCCAGCTGAGCTTGAGGTAATCCGTCACCGAATAGCCCGCGTAGCAGTCCGATATGTGTCCGGTCGAGAAAACCAGTGTACTGGGTGCTGGGACCAGCAGTGGTCATGGCGATGGGAGGTGTGTGTCCCGACGGTCAGGCAACTTGAGATAGGCGTGTAAAGAGGATCTGGAGGGGGGAAGAATCGGAAGATCACCAGGCGGGGCAACGGGCAGGGTGTTGCGGGCAGGGTGTTGCGGGCAGTGTAGACAGGCTCACAGGCTATATTCCTGCATGCCCCCTTTTCCCTCCACTTGCTTCGGATGTGTGTTCCAAGCGCTTCTCGACGCTAGCTGCTAGCTCTCCTGTACAGGCGGGAGAGGCGAAAAAGAGGCTTCTGTGGGCTTGGAAGGCTTACCGGTACGAGTACCCTCGACTGCCCCATCCCTGCCTGTCAAAAAAGTTGGGGGCCACAGCGTGCTTACCCACGCTCCACGCGAGTATCCTACGGGCGTAGCAGTGGATTAGCGGGGCCCCCTCAACGTCAAAGCTACAGCGAACGGCCGTGCGGCAATTTAGCGCCAACTCATGGTGCAATCGTTAATGGGTTTTTTACGCAGGAATGCGGGCTCGAAGGTGATTTCCTATTCGGGTAATACAACGAGAGCTCCTTTGGCAATCAATTCTGTCCAAAGCCGACATGAAACGGGCAGTGGGCAGCAGGTGTGAAGGTGGACCTCTTCACGTACGATGAATGTCCCGTTCTGTTGTAAGAAAGCCTAGGTAATCTACTTGGCGAAGATGCGATGTATCTCGCGCTGTATCTCCGTTATTTGCAAATGTTCTATCGCGCTACTTGTCCGCAGGGGATCTCGAAGCTTTATTCATGGGTTTGACATCGACCTGCGTCAGGAACCCGCCGCATTATTGCTGTTACGAATCGAACAAGCTGGCCATGTGTTCTTGCTGATCCCACCAGACATCACACCAACTTCACTACTACACTACCCCAGTCGCCCAAGCTGACTAACCGATTCGGCCGTAGCCCCCCGAGATAATTGCGGAGCAGCAAATGACCCAGACTCCAGAGATAGCGGTACATGCGTCTGGATATTGTGAAATCCACTGTAAGATTCACAGCCTCTTCCCATATTTCCCATCTCTTATGATTACCCAAAAGCCACGACAAAAGAGCTCTCCAATTTCCTACCCCCGAAGTATCAGAAAACCGGCCCCAATTGAGGCATACTGTGTATCGTCTCGCACTAGTTGGGAATAAGTTGCGCTCTAATTTTGGAAGATTGAGTCCTCTCGAAACTTGGCGGTAAAAATAGTTCCCAGTAATGGATGTATACGAAGTACGGTATCATCTTGAAAGGAAAATTAAAATCCTTCACTTTGAAACTTCGAAAGCGCAAAAATGGAATCATATGAAACGATCGAACGAGCAAACTATAATTCATTGCCTCTGATTCATTCGAGAATATCGCTATCATATTAAGATATTTGCGAGTAATTCCCTAATTACTCCTAGTAGCAGAGTGCTAAGCGATCGAAAAGGGGGGTCTCGCTTGTTTGGCTTCACTGCCAAGCGGCCACTACTCAACGGTTTCCAAAACCAGCTAGAACCAAGCACCATAATAGAACATAGCAGTCCTTGAATTTGTAAGAATGCAATTTAATACGAGAAGAATGCAACCTTAAAGTTTATGTTCTAATTTATTACTGTAATACTTCTGCGATAACAAAAACGAAAAGGCACTACAAAATGTGAATATTTCTATCGCACATCGCAGAAATTATTGACATACCCATACCAAAGAACGATATTTAAACCAGTCAGCATAGTCGGCGTCGCTCATCCTTCGGGGTGTCAAGGAATGCGAAACTCTCGATTCGCAATTATGCACTGTAGGAGTAATTGAACTTGAAAATTTCTAACAAGGCTTAAGAACTACATTTTCCCGACTTGCCAAGCTTCAAAACACAAAATTCTCCTCTTCACCTCCTCAACGTTTTCTGAGCTCTGGATATTAAAAAATATGCGTCGGTTCCCACATTGACTAGCTCAGTTCAGTCTATCAGAAACTCCAACACATCAAAGCTACCTACGCCGGTATCCTAGATATTGGTACACTTGTATATCTACATCTATATTTCTTTTAGCCTGCCACTTTGGCGTTTTGTTCCCGATCCTCTTGGAAAGTATGCCAAAATGGGGGAAGAGCGTACTCCTTACTCACGCTCAAGAAGAGGTTTTTTGGGATAAATATTCAGCTTAATGGAAAGTGCGGATAGAATTTTGCTTTCATCTGAATAACGTTCAACCCTACGGGAGCAGGCATACAACTATGATTGTATAGGAAACAACAATAAACGTACAGGGGGCAATAATTAATTAATTAATTGTAAAATGAACAACTTCCCAATCTCTCAGTACATCCTCGATGCAACTTCAAGTGATTTAATTGTTGAAAAACAACAAATCTAATTCGAACATACTAATTTGTTGTACGAGGTACCTTCCAGTAGTAAATTGTATGGGGAGTGACATGTGAAAGCAATGTGGTTCGTTAAAACAACCGTGCGCTACTTAGTTCAAGCTAAAGAGGTTACGTCACCTTCGCATATTGCTTTCATACGTCACTCCTCACTCAATTTACTACTATAAGGTACCTACGTAGGCAATTATTAGCAGCCACATCATCGATCGCACTTCCATTTTACCTTAGAGAATTTTCTCTTCCTTCCTTCCTTCCTTCCTTTCTACTCTACAACACCAAGGTAAGCTTCCAGTTAGGAACTCTCTCTCTCTCTCTCTTCTCCCACCCTTTGCATGAAATAAGTAAGTGATCTCTCTCTCTCTCTCTCTCTCTCTCTCTACGTCATAAGTAAGTGCTCTCTCTCATTCTCTCCTACTAGGAATGAGGGTGCGCCGGTGAGGTCGCGCCGGTGAGGTTGAGTCGGGAGTAATAGTAGGAATACCGTAGAGTTTCGCTGAACTCGTTGTCTTGGCATGCGGCCTTAATTCTCGCACGTACCTATTTGAGGTTCGTGTAGGCATCGGGCGGTGCTGTCAGGCCCACAACGAGTATGTTGTTAATTATCTGATTCGTTGAGTACCTCTGAGATCTCCAGCACTAACATTTAGTCTCGCATGCCAAGACAACGAGTTCAGCGAAACTATACGGTAATAGAAGGGGAATTGAATCGGGCCGAATAGAAGCCGGAGCTGGAGCTGGAAGCTAGAACTAGGAGCTAAGAAGAGAGTATTTAAAACAATAACTAGGGCTCATGTGACTATACGGCGCGTTAGCACGCCAAGAGTGTGGGCTTCAGGGCGCGTTACTCGAAAGTGGGGTGGCGAGAATGAAGCTATTCACAGCGATTCAGCGAATGAGGGAGCGTTAGAGCCTAAAAGTGGGGCTGTCATGTGGTCGTCGGACCCTTAGACCACTGACAGGCAGTGCAGCCGCCAGCGCCGTGCACGTGCCACCCTGAGAGGCTATATAGCCTCTCCTGTATCAGAGAATCAAGCCTTTCACACACACACATATTGAAGTCCTCGTGACAGGGGCGTTCAGAATGTGTGATTATGGCGGGCAGGCATAAAAAATGGCTCACAATAAATGCCTGGTTTGCACATAAATCTGAGAATTCTGGAAGTTTGAGCGTCGTGGTGGAGGAGGAGGAGTCACCACCACCACCGGTGGTGGAGGTGGTTTGGTTGAGTTAGTGAAGCGGGGTAGAGTGAGGTTATTCCTACCGTATACTATATACTATATACTATACATACTGTGTACGGAAGGGGGTCTGCAGTGGGACTCGCGCACCCCATGCCAGGCGGTCAGCGCGTAGAAACTCGTAGAACAGCGCTGCTTTAATATAATAAACT
>QYAP01000194.1:0-61425 GCA_003988905.1 Hymenotorrendiella dingleyae
TTCTGTGTAGTAGAGAAGAGGTCTTAAGGAGAGGATACGAGGTATAGCCGGCTGCGCCGACTACACGTGACTAGCTAGGATGATGTGGATCCAAACAAAAAGTATATTTTTACTTTTAATAAAAGTAATATTTCCGATATCTTATTAATTAAAATTTATATTAAATATAATATTTTTATCCGCTTTTTTTCGTTTAAAATATTAAAAGATTAAAACGAGATTATAATATTTCCTAAATAAATTAAACGAAAAAGAATAGAATTTTCAAATAAATTAAAAGAAAAAGAATAGAAATAAGAGATTAATTAAAATAAAAGGAATAGAATTCTTAAATAAATCAAACGAAAAGAAATAAAATTTCGTTTTTAATAAATGAAAACGGAAATATTAATCTTTTTTTTTAATTGAAAATTAATTAAAAGGCCGGGAAAAGTTAAATAAATTAAATAAAAAGGAATAAAAATAATAAATTAAGAAAAAAGAGAAAAAATAAATATTTTAATAAATAAACTAAAATAAAAGGAATTAATTCCTTAAATAAATTAAAAAAAAAAAAAATAAAAGGTTAATTAAAATAAAAGGAATAGAATTCCTAAATTAATTAAAAAGAATAAATTCTTTTTAATTTAACTTAAAAATTAAAAGAGGTTTTTAAAAATATTAATTAAATATTTCTTAAATATCCGATATTATTATTAATAATATAATTTCTTTAAATTATATAATCGAAATTAAAAGCTTTTAACGAATTTAATTAAATCTAATTAAATTATTAATATATAATCTTATAATAAAATAAAGAAAAATATTATTAAAATAATAAAAAGAAAATAGTTTAAATAAAATTTTATAATATCGATTTTATATATTATAATCATTTTTAATAACTTAAAATTATAATCCTTTTTAAGAATAAATTATAATATTTTATAAATAATAATAATATTCCTATTTTTTTTAAAAGGAAATATTAATAATAAATATATAAAAGATCGTTTTAAAATCTTTTATATAAAAGGAATTTATTAAGAAATTTCTAGAAATCTTTATATTAAATCTATATTTATACGATTTATAAAATTTTCTTAATCTTATTAATATTAAAAATCGATTTTCAATTCTTTTAAGAGATTCTTATTAATCTCTTTAAAAGATTAAAAAAGGTAATAAAAGATAATAAGAAATAATTAATAAAATAATTAAATTAAATTAAATATATTATTTTATTTAAAAGAAAAAGGATTCTTAAAAACTTTTCTTTTTCCTTTATAATTAAAATAAAATATTTTATATTTTATAATTTTATTTTTATATTTTTTAAGAAAAATAAGGCTTAAAATTTCTCTTTTTATTAAAAAATATTAAAAAATGAATTTAATAGAGAATTCTTTTGATTTTCGGCTTATAGATCGAGCTCCCGGCCCAATCAACTACCCTGCTTTCTTACTAAGCTGCCCCACGCCACCCAAAGTGGCCAATTTCCTAAAACGGCAAAATCTCAGGTCCCCTAAGGAGATGTTCCAGAGGTCCTAGGCGTACGGGTGTGATGGTGGGTGTCACGTGCGCCGGAGACCGAATGCCGCCGGCCAGATTGGAATTTTCCAACACTTTGAGAACTTAACAACAATTTGAGCATCAAAGCACCTATTTCTGATAATCCAGCCAAAGTCTTCCATGGACAAAGCACAAAAAATATGTGGAAACTCCTTTCAATACAATGGCTTCTAGTAGGCCTAAATTTGATACAAAAGAGAGATGATTTCGTCAAACGTGTCATTGAACCCTCGAGTGTAACTACTCATTTGGGTATCTACTATACAAATACAATCTATGTCACAGAGCATCGGATGTCTAACAAGACAGCTCTCCAGCTGCCTACACCAATAATTACACCCCGCCTCTACAACAGCATACGCCGAGGGTCCTCAATAAAATCCTTGACCTTTACCAAGAATTGCACTGCTTCTCTACCGTCCAGAAGACGATGATCATAGGTCAAAGCAAGGTACATCATTGGTCTGATCACGATTTGGCCGTTGACAACGACAGGCTTATCCTTGATCGCGTGTAGTCCAAGAACAGCAGTTTGTGGAAGGTTGATGATTGGGGTACCCATCAACGAGCCGAAAACACCACCATTGCTGATAGTGAAAGTACCACCAGCCATGTCTTCAATTGTGAGCTTGTTATCACGAGCCTATGACTTGTTAGCGTGAAAGTAATGAGCGATTTTAGTTTCAACGGACCTTCTTGCCCAAATCAGCAATTGACTTCTCAATTCCGACGAGATCCATCGTCTCCGTGTTTCGCACCACAGGCGTAACCAATCCCTTCTCGGTAGCTACGGCAACACTGATGTCGACATAATCTCTGTAAACGATGGTATCTCCGCCATTGGGACCTTCGATAGATGCGTTGACCGCTGGGATGTCTCGCATAGCAAGGACGCAGGCACGCGAGAAGGCGCTCATGAAGCCAAGTTTGACCCCAGTCTTCTTCAAAACATCGTCCTTGTAAAGTTTTCTGAATTCCATAAGTGAGGACATATCTACTTCATTGAAGGTTGTGAGGGAAGCTGCGGTATTTTGGGATTGCTTTAAGCGTTCGGAAATTCGCAATCGCATACGGTTCATCTTGACCTGTAACATGTTAGTGACAGCCCGCGTATACTGGCGAAATCAACTTACCCGGCGTTCTTCACGGCTGCCCAAGGTGGGACCAGAGCTAGCCGCTTTGCTGTCCTTCTGAGGTTGCGACTGTTTTGGTGTAGACTCTTTCTTTGGCTCCGATTTCTGCGGTGGTGGACTTGACTCTTGTTTTGGTTTTTGCTCCTCCTTCTTGGATGGCTCGGGATCTGAAGAAGTTGGCTGGTCTTTCGATGCAGGCTCTTTGGGAGCCGATTCGGCTTTCTCTTTTGCGGGAGCCTCTCCTCCAGTCTCAATGCGTAGCAAATCCTGCCCAACTGTCACTGTATCCTCCTCATTGGCGAGGAACTCCTTGATTGTGCCAGCTTCGGGCGCATTGACAGCAACGTCAATCTGGGGAAGTAAAGATTAGTTCGGATGCAAACGGACCCAGTGTGTGCAGTGTGCAACTTGCCTTGTCGGTTTCAATGGTAGCAATCTCCTCATCTTGTTCAACAAAATCTCCAATCTGCTTTGACCATTGCTTTAAAGTACCTTCCGAGATCGATTCGGCCATCTCAGGCACTTTGACAACTCGGTCCGCATAAAAACGAAGCTGCTGGACCACGGGAGATGTGTAGCGCAAGTGCGGCGCACGACTTGCACGCAAAAAGCGCGAGGCGACCAAGATCCTCTGTGAGAGCATGGTGGCCCGAATGAATGTTTGGAATGGAGGTGGGAGGGGGAATTGAGGGAGTTTGTCGTAAAAGGAGGCGAAAAAGAAAGACCAGACAGAATTCGCGGTTAAGTATTCAAGAGCTGGCGCTGGCTGCAACCGAGCGGCAGCTGGGGAAGGGAAGTTGGAGCCGCAAAGAATCCGAATCGGCGCTAAGGCGGCCTGTCGCCTGTCAAGAGAGCTTCAACCACCTCTGCTTGGCGGATTTCCAATTGACCACTCCCATCACCGCCGCCCGACTTACCAGCCATTGATCTGGCAGGAGTTGATGAGAACAATAGCCCGGCCCAGCGACCGCTGAGAAACCAAAAATTTTCTTCGCCCGCGTCGCGCATCCATCACAATGTCCAACAAGCAGGTTGTCTGGTGAGTTGCCCTGGCGAGCGCATTCCCTTCCATTGACTCACGACTGACAAGTTCTCTCTCCAGCTCTCTCTATCGCCGCTCACTGAAGCTGGCTCTGGACTGGTCGGTCCATCGATACCTCTGGAGAGGCCAGGCCGTGTACCTCCGATCCCTCTTCGAAGCCAACAAGCATATCCGAGACCCGAGACAGCAGAGGGCAAGTCCCCCAAAGAAGAGTGCGGTGGTTCGAATTAATTGCTGATGGATATTGTAGGCATTGTTCCAGGAGGCAGAAGATTTGTTGGAGAAATGGAAGCACCCTGATCCTTACGCTCCACCGACAGCACCAGGCGGTTCGTGTAGTCCTGAGAGCTCATGGCTTTTCCAATGCTGGTACTGCAAAGCTAACCTGCTTTCCCACCAGGTTCCAAATTCGAGCGCAACTTACCAGCACCAATTCTTACTCGTAGGTACCAATCACTCGGGAATAAGAATCCAACTGACAGAGCTACTAGCCCCACCACACATGCATATTTGAAGGCTGGGAACTATGGAAGTGGCGTTGTATCTTTAGGAACTGGCATTTGTACATAGCCGGCACAATACAACCTGCAAGTCATGTTGACCAAAGTTTCAAGGACGCCGTTTGTGATTGTACCTCTTGTTTCCACCGCCAAGGCTCCTACTGCACGTCCAGGGACACCCTACAAGTACCAAGGTACGTAGGTATAAAATAATAAGTACGGCGCTCCGTCAAGCATAATACCCGGACTGCACTGGCGTGCATTGCTACTCGAGTGGCCAACGTCTGTAAAAATATACCAAGACAGGGATTTTTTTAGATTTCTATCTAGATATCCTTATCGCTGGTATAAACCCAAGTTCTCGAACCACCGCTTTTCACTTCACATAGCCGAATTTTATGCGCCATGTTGTCATGTCATCGATAATAGCGACGAGAGACGCGTCGAAAATCAAGGCAAGGCAACAAAACCGCAAATGCTGCAAGTGCCAAGGGATGCGAATCCCATCTGCTCTGCAATGCTCGAAATTCAGATACACGCCGAAAAAGGCAGGAATCAAACTTGACGCGCCCCAGTGAATAGCCGGTGCCAAAAGGCAATATCCCACGCTCTTGACGGTATATAAGAAATCTAGACTCATTAGAAGATGTCGCGCAAAAGCAGAAGCTCAATCAGTTCGGTTCAAGGAAAGAGACGAAAGCAGGCTGGATTTGAACACAAGATCAACTATCATCACAAGAATTGGAAAAAAGTTCAGTGTTGTTAAATAGGTTTCTCATAAGATTGATCTCATTATCAACCCTCATCCAATGCCATGGATTTTAATGTACAACCAGAACGCGGAAAAAAGCAGCCGTGAACCCAGACCCAGCGACACCCCATTATCATGAAAGAAGACCCTCAGAAAACCCAGCCCGAAGAAACGAAAACCTATAGCTCTTGGCTGGCAGTCTTTCCACCCTTGGCGGTCTTCTTTGGCAACAAGTCTGGGGGATATGTCAGTGTATGGTCTGTATGAGAGAGTCTCGGAGAGCTTACTCTGGTGAATGTTTGGCAGAACACCACCCTGTGCAATTGTGACGTGTCCGAGAAGCTTGTTCAATTCCTCATCGTTTCTGATGGCGAGCTGGAGATGACGTGGGATAATACGAGTCTTCTTGTTGTCACGGGCGGCGTTACCGGCCAACTCGAGGATTTCTGCAGCGAGGTACTCGAGGACGGCAGCGAGGTAGACAGGGGCACCTGAAAGACGCGTTAGAATGTGCCAGAGCGCGTCGCAGAATGAGGAGAGAACATACCAGCACCAACACGCTGAGCGTAGTTACCCTTTCGGAGAAGACGGTGGACACGACCGACTGGGAATGCGAGACCGGCCTTGGAAGATCGACTGAGGAGAATAGTTAGCAATGCGCCCAAGGATGAAGCCAGCAAATTGAAGCTCAAGTCCAAAAGATGAAAGCAATCGAGCCAAAAGGACGCGTCAAAGGCATCCGAGATGCAAAATTGAAGGCGATGCAGGCACTGGGGATGCGAGGGAGAACTCACGATTGCGCGTTCTTGGAGCCGCTGGCCTTTCCTCCGGATTTGCCTCCAGTCATTTTGAAAGATGTGGGTGATGGAAAAACTTGGGAAGTTTAAAAGTGGTTGTTGCGTGGTGGTGATGGACTGGAAGTCGTGTATGTCGTGATGTCGATGAAAAGTTGGATGAGGGAGAGAGTTCCTGGATGGGCGAAGACGTTTGAATTTGTAGCTAGGCGGCGTGATGCGGGAGTCGCTAATCACAGTGGAACAGGGCGCGTGTTGATTGGCCGATTGCGCAGGGTTACAGTTGTAGCGCGACCTTACGAAATGCTAGATCAAAACAAAGAGGCGAGCGAGTAAGAGGCGCGGCATCAGGCGAAAGTGGGTATCTGCGGCGCGATGCAGCCTGGGTCGTGCTGGGTGCGCGCCTTGTTGAGCGGAGGCACTCAATCCACTGGGAGGGCAGGCGCGACACTAGACCGCTTCGGTCAACGGTGGCCCGTGATTGCAATCACGGCGCTAGTACGCGCAGAAGTACATAACCTCGCCGACGCTGCTCTCTCCATCTTTTCCCCAAACCTCTTTTCCAAGTATCAACCATCGCCCACGCACATCATCCCACGTCCATCCAACGCCTTCAATCCACTCAACCACACCACTTCCTCGACTTTTCGTCCTTCCAAACCACCAACTTTCAAAATGCCACCAAAGGCCGCCGCCGAGAAGAAGCCCGCCAGCAAGGCACCTGCTTCCAAAGCACCCGTCGAGAAGAAGGAAGCTGGCAAGAAGACCGCTGCCACTGGCGAGAAGAAGAAGCGCACCAAGACGCGCAAGGAGACATACTCTTCATACATCTACAAAGGTGAGCCTTTTCGCGTTTTCTTCCCGAATTTCATCCAGTCGCGTCTTTTCCGACGCGCAATTCGCGTCATCGGCCTCCAGCTGTTTGCAACTCAACCTTCTCGCCTTCTGCGTCCATTCGCATCGCGCCATCATTTTGAATCAATGCTAACATTTCTCCTTGCAGTTTTGAAGCAGGTGCACCCAGACACTGGTATCTCCAACCGCGCCATGTCCATCCTCAACTCTTTTGTCAACGGTATGTTCCCTCGAATACATCCAATCCATTTCGCACATACTGATAAATCTGGCAGATATCTTTGAGCGTGTTGCAACTGAGGCATCCAAGCTCGCTGCATACAACAAGAAATCCACCATCTCATCGCGCGAAATCCAAACCTCGTACGTCCCACTTCTCCACCGCCTTTCTGCATCTTTACTAACATTACATCCAGCGTCCGTCTTATTCTCCCCGGTGAACTCGCCAAGCACGCTGTTTCAGAAGGTACCAAGGCAGTTACCAAGTACTCTTCCTCCACGAAATAGGTTGCTTCTTTCTTCGGGTTTTCACAGGATGTCGGATCTGCGTTGGCTTTGGGTCATCTATTCTGGATGATGACACTCGAGCTTGTCCGGGTCCTTCGGGTCTCTTTTTAATGCGTTATGGATGGTCTGATTTTTTATGGGGGCAAATGTCTCACGGTCTGCTTTCGGGGTACGTGGCTGTACAATAAAGTCTTCTGAATAGGGAATGAAGACAAACAATTGAAACATGAACATCAAAAACACATTTGAACTTGCATTTTCTTTTGGCTTTTTGTGTTGCCCTCATTTTGTTTTGGGTTGTTTGACTTTTATTCACAGATATCTTGCCCACGGGTTTCTTCAAGGCGGACTGACTTGTGTGTCCAGTTTTTGCAACGGCATAGCAGTCCTCATATATTTTT
The DNA here is from genome assembly GCA_003988905.1 of Hymenotorrendiella dingleyae. Classification (NCBI taxonomy): domain Eukaryota; kingdom Fungi; phylum Ascomycota; class Leotiomycetes; order Helotiales; family Helotiaceae; genus Hymenotorrendiella; species Hymenotorrendiella dingleyae. The sequence goes on from QYAP01000194.1 coordinate 7,538, forward strand.
GGGCTCTGTTCTGACATTGCTTTGTCGTTTGTCTCCTGAGGCTGGACGGAATTCGACTACTCTCCAAGCGCGCATGAAGCGCTCTTCGCCGTATTTGACATTTCGTGGTTGTATCGGCCTACAAATTCAAAGCGATGAAAATAGGCCGACAAGTTGGTCGATTCCCAAGTGGATTATTTCTTGCTTGTATCTCCTTTGAGATCTGCAATTCCTTTTTCATCGGCAGAACCGACTTTGATAGGGCAGTATGGCTCTGGTCCGGATCGCACGGCTACACCGGAATCAATCGTTGGGTGCTATTTGGATTCGTTTATTGCTTCGAATGCGAGGGGCGCAATTTGAGAGAACTATTGGGACGCTTTCGAGGCTGGGTTGGTGGAAGTGCTATGATAGGAGTTGGTGGGGGTTTCGTTTTGGGTTGGAGATCTTGGGATTTTCATTGAAGGGGGGGTTGTACTGCAATAGGAGTTTATATGGTTTTCGTGGAGGAGCGCTTCGGGTGTGATTCGCTTTTGAGAAAGTCGAGTTATTTTGGACTTCCCTTTCCTCTTACGATTTTGTTGGTTACTTGTTGAGGACGATGCTTTTCGAGTTCGGGCGCTGTGGGTTCTATGTAATACCGGTAACTTCTTCTTAGCTCTATATAAATCTACGGTATCACTTTATTGCGGTTACCTATTAAGAATATTGTCTTTCGTGGGATTTATAATAGATATCGAGTTGCCTTATTGTCCCGAATGCTTTTGTGACATTGTGTAATTGTCTTAAGTAATTTGATTTCATTATAAATTGGAACTATTATAATACTTTATATATCGGCGTCGAATTAACTCTTACCCTAAGCGAGAATAAAGGCTTTAAATTATTGCAAGTAGCTCTATATTTTGCGAATCTAGTTATATTAATAGTTTAGGCATAGTTGAAAGTGGGTTATAATCAATGAATTTCGATTACCGATGAAATAAAACTTCGAGATAGAAATAGAAAAGAGGGATATAGAGCTCCCGCAAATGGTGAATAAGGTACGGTACGGTATTTCTATTTTAGTATAATATTTACCTACCTTTTGGAATTTCTATTTAAAATCCTTAATTTGAAATCTATTAAATTCTTTCGAGGAACAAAGTTTAAAAGCGATAAACCTGAGAACTCTCATCTCATTTGCCCTACCTAGTAATCCTTTTGCGTTTATTAGGCATTCCCTAGAATAGTAAGTTATTATCGTTCATCGTTCAAGAAATTTATTTATAAACTCCATTTAATATTGAAATTTTATTTTCAAAAGTATTAGTGAAACCTCTCCCCTTTTAATACTACGATCATTCTTATACGTACGCATAAAATACCAAAGTTAGACTCTATTCTAAGTTCATATCGTTTACTTTCATTCAAAGAAAAAATCAGTCAAATGTTATCCTAATTTATTTTTGCTTTATTAAATAGAAATATCAAAGTACGACAAAAAAATCACAAGACCCATAGCCCGATAATGACTAGTACTACGAATACAATACTATCATTTCCTGTAATATTCCTAGAGAAATCGAAAGAGCAAAGCAGAAATATCGCCAAGTCAGAAGAGAAATTGAAAACTAGCACCCCCCCAAATATCCTCCCTCCCCCTCTCCCCCAATTCTACCAACCCACCTATTTTCTATTGCCATTCCCATTTCAACTCCCAAAAATCATTGCATACACAACTTAATAGGTAATATCAATCTTACCTCCCATCCATCTTAAATAAACACACCACCATCCATTCCCACAAAATCAACCACCCCCAGCACAATTCCACAACAGAACCCCACCAAGAACATCCACTTCCCAACCCCAAACCACACCTACGAAATAAACACCGGCAGTATATTTTGCTATCCCCCATTCCTCCCAAACAAACTGGTGCGTTTGAGGAAATTCAGATCAATTGAAACGCTGGAAACTAATAGCATTAATTTAGGATGATGAATTTAATTGGGAACACCCACTTGAAAACCACGAACAAAAATAACGAAGAAAGACATATATTTCAGAATCCTCTCTCATCAGAAACTACTATACATCCATCCACGAAACTTTATCTCCTCTTAACTCAACCTTCGAAAACAAATCCACGGTCCGGCGCCCTCCTTGCTCCAACATCTCATCGAACACCCATTCAAAAAGTCCCCCCATACCTCGCTCGCAATTACACGTCACTTACACGGAGGAAACTTAGTACTACTATGTACTACCAACAAATACAACTTGAAAGCTGGGACTTTAGGTTGAAGTGTTTTTCTTAGAAAAACATGGACTGCAACACAAATTTTAGAAATGATGAAGACAATCTATTTCCTCGGCCATAAATAGTACTCAGGTTCTGCAGTGGACTAAGCTGCATGAAAGTCATGCCCCTTGAAGCTTTGCCAGTTTGAGATATAAAGTTGAGTGCAGAGCAAATGACAGACACGACGGCACAATAAGAGGAGCGTCACTCAATTGCTTTCTCTTACCACCAAGATGCAATTGTCCATTCCACATGTGGTAGGATTCGAGAGTCCATTATCAAAGAAGCAAGAAATACAAGCTCGATTCTATGAACGTACTCCTCATTTCGATTACCTCGACATGCTGCTCGTGGTATTGCTTCCACGAAAGTTATGCAAGCATTATATCTAAGTCGTAATCTCCAATATCCCATTCTGACGCCTGGAGAAGTAGAAGTTGACCCCAAACACCGCCCGACCCGCTACCCAAAGAGTTCATTCACATGGTATCATCATCCTCGTCATCAAACGTCTCGACCTCGTCAATAGCTGCATCTCGCTCTCCACCCATACCATGAAGTGCTGGGTCCTGATCGGCTACGTGTATTACGGCTTTCCCTTGGACTTCCTGCACAGCCCTTCTCCAGACTTTCCAGTCGTTCTCATCCCGTATCAGGAAGGCAATCAGCATGCTTGGGTCCATTTCCTTCACGTGTATCCGTCGAAGTCTTCGTGTATGACACGAATCAATGTCTTCTTGAGAATATTTCTCAGGATCTGCAGGAAAGGGAAGTGCTGTCCGGGTAAGGTGAGGATCCAGATAGAAAAAGTAGGAATCTTGAACTCCGATAAAGTAATGCGAGGAAGACGGCCGGCCACTGCGTATGTTAGCACAGGAATCCCGACAATGAACAAACAACTTACCCAGCAATCCCCATCGACTGCGGCATCTGCAGCGTTGACTTCAAAGCTTCCCAGTATACCGGTGTTATCTTGTCCAAACCCAATCTGGTCCCTACTAGCACTAGAGTTGGCACAAATGTTGCCCCATCAGGCTTCGCTATGTTCATAAAGCTTTCTTCATACACATCAGACCCGTCACCAGTTATGTAGACTCGTAAGTCTGGGGTTTCGGGTGTATTGGCCAGCGCCCTATGTTATTGTAAGCATGTGCCGAACATGGGATGAGAGGACGAGCTCACTGAATACAACGTGCGGTGGCCGAAGGTCCAAACCATTCCCCTGGGTGTTTCCCGCATGCTGTAGCCCCATGTTCTACGAATTTATGTATTGAGTAAGGAGCCCTTGGATCGTCTGCGAATAAGGACAATAGCTTTCGTTCTTCGGCGTTCGATGAGCCCCGTCGCCAGTCTGTTAAAATGTTAGTAACGGGAATTTAACTGAAGGGGGGGAAAGCATACCTCTACCCAGTCTCAAGACGGCCAAAGAATTTGCCAAAACAGACTGGCCGGATCTAATCATGCATCCCCATCCCGTATCGTTGGTAAAGCCGTTTTGATCAAACTGGCTCCGAAAGCGTACCATCGGTGACATGGACGACGAGGCTGATGGATCCTGGGACTTTGGGATCGCAGGGAAATCGGAACGATATGTGAGCCATATTCTAGCCTCGAAATCGTCCAAGAAGGAGGGAGGCCAGCCTCCATCTTCGTCGGCACGCCGAGCTTCATCGTATGCGAGTCCGGAGTCGAAGCTGCTCGCCGTGCTATCAGGAGGCGTTACGGGACGATGTAGAGTGCTCGTTTCTATTGCATCACTGCTTTCTGAAGATGGGGTCGCAGGTTTCGAGGGGTTTGGCGTCTTGGACTGTACTGATGTCTCTGGCTCTGTAGGACGGTATTCTTGGCCTAGGCACCATATGGGCGATTTGGATGCTACATCGTTCGCAGGCTCGCTATCCCATATAAATTGCGCGACCTTTCTCCCCAGCCGACCAAAATCTACGGCTGCCATCGTTGCCCTTTCGATACCCGATTGCAAGTGGGCGAGGAGCTGGGAAGCGTCGGAGGACATTCGCAGATCAGATGGGCAGATGGGTGGACGTGCGGGAGGCGATCGCGGGGTGAGCCCAGGCGCCGCTTGTTGACGAGGACGTTGACTGGGATCTTGGGCGCGCCTTCTGATGGGGAAATGTTGTTTCTATTCTTTGTAAATAAGATGAACCTCACTGCTGGAGTGCAAATAGCTACAAGTAACTAAGTATTCCAAGGTTGGGTTTAGTGGTTTAGTGTAGTGGTTGGTTATTCACGGGGTCTTGAAGAGAGACCTCGGGACACTGGCATGGAGCTGCTGCGCTGGGAATGGAGAGGCTGCGAGTCAGCAGGCTGATGCCATGCCAGCAGATACTTCGAATAGCACGCTTTTTGGATTTAAAAGAATTGTATATATACATGCAAGAAAAGAAGGAAGTAAATTCCAGAACGTCAAAAGAAAACACGAGAGGCCTGCAACTAGAAAGCGGTGCAAAGTTGCATTCTGACGCTCGCCAGCACTCCTGACGCCACTACCGCAAACATACCTATGTACCGTACCTATCGTCACTTTTCGAGCGCAGCGAGCTCGGGGGTTTGGGGGCTTGCCCCCATGAATACAAGAATACAGCCAGGAGGGCAAGTGACGCTCCGCTGGCCCTCCGGGAGCCACTGCCGTGGAGGCCGTACTCGCTGCGCTCTAGCCTATTTAGATATGAATATCTGCTGAGGTGAGACACGAGAAGCGCATCTTCATACTCACATCTACCTCATTCCTCGAGCGTAGTGAAATTTGGGAGGGTTTCTAGGGTCTAGCCCTCATCGTCTATCCGCAAAGTATAGAACGTTGTGTAGGTTTCGTTTGATTATTGGGTTTGCAATGATTAGGTGGAATACCCCATAATCTCTGCTAGAACAAAACTTGCTTATGACTTGATTTCCCCCCTCACCCACAGTACAGGCCAGTATAAAAGGCTCATCTCGAACCGGCCTACAAGATGATTTGAAATATTTTCTCTTGGAGATTTTGTGGTGTTGTGATGACTTGCGGATGAGTGAAAATGCACGGCTCATGATTGGGACTTTATCGATAACCAGCGGCCCCTGCCTCTAACGCCACCCCGTTTTTGACTGGTGCGGCACAAGCTGTGCCTTGACGTCGGTCCAAATAAATTGAGCAATCGTTTGTTACTGCAACTTCGCTGCCGTTGTCATTTCCGCAAACACAACATCCCCTCATAATATCATCGCCAGCATCCTCTGCTCGCCGCAGACAAAATGCGCTTGCGCATCTAGTCGCCATTCCCAGCAAGGTAGAGAGAGAGAGATCAGCAAAAATGCCTCGCAAGAAGAACGCTGCTGTGCGGGGCAGTCGAGGTGGTGGGCGAGGTCGAGGAGGTAGCTCAAGAGGAAACCACGGCGGATTGGGCTCTTTCGTTCCTTTCACTGGTGCATCAACTCCTCCGCATAATGGTTAGTGGCTTAAGCAAGAGCGAATCACCCCAGAGTCTTGCTCAAGATATTAATAACGTGCAAGGCTTCACATTACAGCAAGAGGCACGAAATACCGAACGACACCACTCTTTCTGGAATACCGATCTGAGATTACGAGACACCAAGGTCAGCTTCGTCAGCGCAGGAACTCTCGAGCCGCCAAAAGCAGACCAGGATGAGGACGAAAAAGATGAGGAGGACACCGAGAACGCTCTTGCGGACATGACTCTCGATCCAACCCCGCAAGAAGATCCGCAGGTGAATATGTTGGATGATCAGTGGCAGGAACCCAAGTCTTTGGCCTCGCTACATATTACCGCCGAGGAGCCCGACCCTCTCTTTGTGGTGGATACGGTTGGCAGCAAACCTGTAGCCACGGGGATTCCACCGCCAAAGATTCGACCAGCCTCCCCAACGCCTTCTAACTCTAGTGAAGAAATTATCTTGTTTCGGGGACGAGGTCGACCGGCAAGGACCATCCCAGACAAGACTAAACCGCAAGCTCCGAAGCCGGACCCATTTGATGCAGAAATCAAAGTCATCGACGACAAAATTCACCAGCAAGAAGCGTTATTAAAAAGGGTCCAAGAACAGAGCGCTATTCCCAGTGATCCAAGCCAGCCTATAGGTCGGGGCCCAACGAGAAATAATGGCCACGGACAAGGCAGTCGGGGCAAACGCCGAGCTTACCGAAATCGAGATGATGAATTACTCAATGATTATATTAACAATATGGCCATGGAGGATGACGATGAGGACGATGAAAGCAACGAGCAGCTATACGTCAATCCCTTCCGCCCTCGTGATTTGGATTTAGAAGATGAGCAGCCCTCAGAGCAGCCCTCAGAGCAACCCGTACTGTCCTCAGAAGAATCAGTGCTCGATATCAATGGCCGTTCTACGAATTGGGATCCTTCTGACCTTCAAGATTTTGATGATATCAGCACATCAGAGGGCGACAATGGAGAGATACAAAGCATCGTGTCCAAACGAGAACGAGAGCATGGCCCCCAATATCTCGTGATTCACAAGGACAGTAGCGAGGACGAAGCTAGATGGGTAAATGCGAGCTCTTTGACAAGCAAAAGCGACTTGGTTATCGTGGAAGACTATGAAGCGGATGTCGAAGCAGAAGCGCAATTATTTGCAAAATTCACGAAAGAAACCGAGGAAGGCAGTGACTCGGATGACGAAGTTATTGGGGATGATATTTCCGACGACGATGAAGATGACGAGGACGAGTTATTGCAGCAAACAACCGATCAGATGAGCGATGAACAGATGGCAAGGTTGCTAGCTAAACAAGAGCAGTTAGGCATGGGATCAGGCGAGCTACTGCTTTTTGACGGTGATATTGGCGATGAAATTGAAGTGGACGACGGGTACGTACCGTTCCAACAACCACGCAAACAGAGAGAACAGCCCAGGATTCGAGGTCTCAACCGCGCCAAGGGCGATTTCCCCGTCGCAAGTGTTCTTGCCGACGCCTACGACAATTTCGATGTGATGGATTTTGACCGTCCAAGCCTCAAGACAAGACCAAAGGGACGCAAGGGCAAGCTTGTTATTGATATTTCCGATTCGGAACTCGAGGCCGCCATGAACATGGCATGGGATAATGATCGAGCCAAGAAGAAGGAGAGGAAACAAGAACGTGAGCAACTACGCGCTCAAGGTCTGCTAGGCAGCAAGAACGGAAAACCCGACCTGAAAGCGAAATACAAAGAAGGGATGGGAATTCATGCCGTTAAGGATGAGATTAAAAACTTTTTGATGGGTAGTGATTCTACGTAAGTATCAGTATCCCCAAATATTACGGATTGGTGTATTTCCTGTCAGCCTATGCTAATTGCCTCCTGTAGGCTTCCGCTTCCTCCAATGGACAAAGCCGATCGCAAAGTGGTCCACGAATTAGCAAACGCCTTCAATCTGAAATCCAAGTCCGTCGGTGACGGTGCCGGGCGTTTCCCCGTTCTTTATCGAACATCCAGAACCTCGGTATATGCGGAGGGCAAGTTTGCTGCCGTCGAGGCCAGACTCACTCGCAGATACCTGCCTCGCATGGACGTCGGTAGGAAGTATGGAACTCCACGGCGAACTGGCGGTGGTGGCGGCGGCGGCGGTGGGTATGCGGCCGCTGGCTATAAGGATGGCGATGTTGTCGGGGCTTCAGCACCGGAACTTGGAGTCGAGAATAGGGGTCGGGCTATGCTAGAGAAGATGGGATGGAGCACGGGAACGGCTCTCGGCGCCCTCAACAACAAGGGTATTTTACAGCCTGTCTCTCACGTTGTCAAGACGACCAAAGCTGGGTTGGGCTAAAGCGGGCGGAAGCCTCGGTCACATGAGAGAAAGAGAGAAAGTGACTTATGTTGTAATTTATGTATGATTTGTTCTTTTAGCGACCGGCATTCTATCCTATGGCGATATGGCGTTTAGATGGAATGCTCCAGCTGGTAGAATTTGATGCGATGTTTTGCAGATGGATGCAGATAGGTAGATAAAATAAGAGTTGAGTACGCATATGGAATACTAGGTTCATGGAATATTCTACTCTTTTAAGTGACTTGATAACCAGGCATACTAGCTCAATGGCTAGACTAGAAAGGGGATGTTTACAATATTTCATCTTGAGCTTTGGAATAAGGCGGTAGTATAAAGTTCAAGATGGCTGACGGAGGATATGTAGATGTTGGAAGTGTATTATGCGTGGCGGTATGTAGGGAAGTGGGGTCAAATGTTGTGTTTTCAAGTGTGGAGGGGGAAAGTTAAGGTGGAAGTGTATAGGGGGGTGAAAGTTTGTAAGGGTACGAGGATAAGTCGTATGGAAGGGGGAAGTGCTTGTTCGAAGGGTAATAGACAATGGACCGAGAGCTACTCTCTGAATTTAAGGGTGATCTGGTATCCACTGCTAAAACCCAGTGTCGGTAAAAAAAGTACGATCCGAAAGTACCTTCCGCTGAAATATGCCAACTCTGTAATTCATGCATCTATTTTCCATACCGATCAAAACGCTACGCTATGATATACCAAACCCCCACCCCAAATTCTACGTCTAAAAACCAAATCTATGTTACGCTGCACAAAGGTAATCACCGCTTTTTACCCTTCCCTTTCCCCTTCGGCACTGGTTGAGCATGATTGAATTCTTTGATGTGATTAAACAGTTTGGTTTTTGAGGGAAAGGAGTCGTTGCAGGCTGCGCATTTGAACTATTGTCTCTCGTCAGTATATTCCCATATTTCCAAACTCAAAGATCCAAACTTTAAGATAAAGGGTAGTCATACCTCGGAATCCTCTTGCGTTTCCTGGGCCTCCTTCGCCGCCTTCTTCGCTCGTTTAGCCTTGGCTTTACCGAGTTTGGGTTTGATGGCATTGTCGATGTCGCTGGCTGTGAGGGTGTCGTTTTTGGGCGAGGTGATGTTTTCAGAGAGGGCGTTGAGACGGTCTTCGACGGCTTTTCGGGGGGCGTATTCATCGTCGTCGAGGTCGGAGGAGGAGGATTCGGATTTGGGTTCTGTTTCACTCGGGGGTTTGCTGTCTTTTGGTACATTGCTTTTCTGGTCGTCCTCAGATTCAGCTGGGATTGAGATATGGTCTGGTAGAGGTTTGTCGGCGCTATCTGTGTCCTTTGCTGGTGCTACGTTCTCCTCCAAGTCTTCGGCTGAATCTAAGGCCAAGTCTTCGAGTTCTGGGACTGGAGTGCTGGGCTCGCTACCGACAGAAGGAGTATCAAGACCCAGACGTTTATTCTCTTTCTTCATCTCTCGTTGTATTTGCTGCACCGCCTTGATATGTTTTTTACTCTTCTCGTGAGTTTCAAACTGCTTCTCGCTCTTGAATGTCTTTCCACAGACCACGCATTCGATATGCTCCACCTCCGACTCCTCTGATTCTGAAGCCGAAAACTCATCCTCTTGAGGTTCGCTTGACTGAGCCCATTCCGGAAGGACATGACCTTCAAGTTTAGCTTTATTCGCTGCTCTCTGACGTGCGGCTTGAGCAGCTGCTGATTCTCGAAGAATCTTTGCCCTGTCGGCTTCCGATTGTGAGTTTGGAATGAATCTGGGATCGCGCTTGCGTACAAAGGCCACGAGTGATCTAACGGCGTCATTGAATTCTCGAATACCATCGTCTCTTAGCCGTTTGTTCTCCTTTTCAATAAGTCTGCGCATGTGCCTATCAGGGGCATCGGAAGTCCTATATGCATCTTTCCACGAGAATGATTTCTTCGTTGAGAAATTCATCCAGACTCTGTAGAAATGTTTCGCTACGTCTTCATGACCATCAGACGCCTCCCCAAAACTCGGATAGTCGACAGGCTCTATTCCCGCCCAATCGCAAGCTGCAACTTCTTCTGCAGCCAGCGTTGCGAACGTCTCATGGAGGATCCCATAAAATCCATTCGGAGCATCAGTCAAGGGAACTCTGGCGTTGAACTTGAGCATTAAGCTCATGATATCGAAAGCACTGGTAAGTCGAACATTATGCTCGAACTGGTCCTCTCCCCCACCTCCATCACCCCTCAGAATGGAATCCCTGTGCGAGTCATACCAGGCTCGTTCTTGAACATCCGAGAGAACTTCATAGGCAGACTGTACCTCCGCAAATTTGATCGTTGCGTTTTCAGTATCTCCATAATTTCGGTCGGGATGAAGCTCTAATGCCTTTTTACGGTATGCTTTCTTGATCCTGTTCATGTGGTTAGTGTTGAGACCTGGACGGAATCACAAACAAAATGCGCACTCATCGTCTGTAGCATGGCGCTCTACGCCTAGCACTTCATAATAGCATGTTTTGACTGCTGTGGCATTGCTACTTTGTGTACCTGCTCCCGAGGACTGTTGGGCGCCCATGGTGGCGACGATGTGGTGTGGCGCCCGTTTGTAGTTTTATGCGGGTGCTTTTTTGAATTACAATACGATGAGAAATGTGAGTGGACGATCTCTGGTAAGGTAAGGCCAAGCCTCCCTTTTTTCAGACTCGGAGAATTTTATTCACTCTTATAAAAAAATAGGCTTGATGTTGAAAAATGTAGAAGGCTTCCTTGAAGGTGTTTGCGGGCAATTGTGCACGAGGGTTCTGCTTCGATGACTGATTTGAGATGCGTTTGCCTCTACACATTTTTGTGGGGCCAAGCCGGCTCATTGGCTGTACCCAGGTACCTGGATACATAGGTACCTTCATAGAGCACCAACTACTACTTCCACCTTTGAAGAACAGACCATGAACCCCGATAGTCTACCGTGCTCGATAAATGAGGATATACTTTGAGCACAAATCTGCACAATAAAATGCTGGGGCTTTACGGAGACTCGGAGTGGTCTCCGGAAATCTATCGGAGCGGCACCCGGGAAATAGTTCAATGCACCTAAATATGGCTTTACTTAGATACTATAAAAGAGGTAATGAACAATACCCGGTTCTTGGAACTTGAGTAAGTAGTAGTAGCCTAGTAGGTCAGTCTAGTATACAAGTAGGCCAACTACTTGTGCTATTTCAACCTTCATAAAAGTGTACTGACTGACCCCTGCGCATTCGGCAAGGCCGCCGAGTTTTCGGCTAGCGAACCGAAGCGTGGCAGGCAAGTTGTCTTTCTCCAAATGCCATCTGCACCCGATTTCAAATTGCCTCTCTGACTTTTCTCCACCGGCTTGTGCCTGAACTCTATTCGGGATGATACTTTTGCAATTATTTTCAATGTGCCGCACAGTAGCCAATGAGAAGCAGCATAGACACCACGGTGCGTCATCGCTATCAATGTTATGTACGGTAACGAGCTCGAAGGTGCCCGTGAGATCTTGACTCTTTTACGCCACGGTCAAGTACTGTACCTTGAGGACTGAATCACGGCCTCCAGTCTTCTGGAGCGCAGACTCGAGCGTTTTGCTGCGCGCCAGTCACTGGCAGACTGGCTATCCAGACGCCCGAAGTCGGCTCCACACGTGGAATAGGTATGGCAAAAATTCGCTGCAAGCGAGCAATCACGATGGAGACCTCCCGATTCCCCTCAAAGAGAAAGGCCTTTAAATAGGCGCACCCTTCCCACAAAGTATTGTTCTGGAATGACGCCCCATGGTTTGCCACCGGTCTTCTACGTACATACAGCATTTCGCTATTTGGACCTGTTCCCCCCTTCCTTATCATTTCTCGGAGAACCTCCCTCCCTACAAACCTTACTTCTTGACACTACTAGCAGCAGGTTTTTCACTTCCAAAAATACCCACCTACTTAGTATTAAAGAGCGAGGTGCTCGCGATATGCACCTTGAATGCAGGGCACTCAGGACACTCAGTCGTTTCGCACTCGATCTTATGGCAGTCCTGGTTGCACCAATAAACGCGCATCCCCATCCCCTGTCAGCATTCAATTCTAGATTCTCGAACGGGCAAGAGGTCGCGTGCGCACCTGCCTGTTGCAACTGCAACACCACCACTCCAACCAGGCTTCTCATTCTTTCACTCTGCACCTCCAAGTCGGCCAGATATAGTTTGATAGTTTGATATACCCGGACCCATTCATACGCCGTGATCGTACGGCTCTCTCGCGCTTGGTCGACCATTTAGAATGAAGTTCTCGCGCCAGTTCACAACGGCCCTGGCGCAAGAAGGATACCCTGCAGAGTGGATTGAAGCGGCTGTCCCCTATGGCATATTGAAGAAGCTCATCAAGAAGATCACCCGGGAGCTCGCTAGCTTAGGTCTCGACTCCGAAACTATTGCACAACTCGTACGCCATTCTGATCAAGACTTATCTCGTAGAGGTAGTGCTGTGGCTGTTCAATACGAGTTCAATGGCAAGTTAAATCGAAAAATGCAACCTCAACTCAAGCTCGTGCATGGCTGACTTTGTTGAGCAGGCGATAAGACACTTTTCCATCCCAAGCTCACCATTCTGATTCAGGATGGCCTGGCCGTTGACGCTTCTCTTTCTCCCGACACACGGAAGCACCTGCAGCGTTTAGTTCAACTACAACAAGGCCACGAAGTAAACACTGACCAGTATGATCTCGACAGGCAGCCTTCAGCCAAGGAGTAAGTCTCCCACTTTCCTATTAGGTCTTCGTGCAACCAGTTTCTTTAAACCACCTTGGCAATTTTCCCATTTCTTCGAATTTACGGTAGAGGCTTCCTCCCTGATTTCAGTTCAAGAAAATTGCTAGAACCAATACCGCATTAATTGGTTTGACGCGCCCTCTCTCTCCCGCTTTTGACTTTACTGTGTTGGTTCATTATAGAGAATTGGGGTTAATCGGAGAGTTTCTCCAGTGAACGAATATCTCCCTTTTTTGAAGCCTCTGTCATTTTGACCTCTATTCTCCCAAACATCCTGGCACAATGAGGCCAAAAACGAGAGAGGGGGGGGGCGATCTAAATCAATTAATACGGTAGGCTGCGTTGATATTGAGTTACTCTGAACGCCTTGGCAATTCTCTGGAGACTTGCCTTTTCTTTTTTGACTGCTTATGGTATATGTTCATCAGGACGAAAGCCTGTATCTGAGTACTTTCGCTCAATATGGCATTTATACTGGGGGTTCAAAGGCGTTACATGATCGAACTGAGGATAGACAGAGATTATACTAAAGCACAACCTTAGAAGCCTTTCAGATCTATCCCTCGAGGATGGTCCCAGACGCATTGAAGTTCCCCTTACTTTCGACGACGAGTTTTTCCAATTGCTGCAAGGAGAAGTATCTACGCTCGATGACCTCCAGGATAGACAGAAATCAGAACTATCCAACGAAATCGCTGCTCTTTCCCGCGATATTGTCGCTGTAACGAAACCACACAAATTCAGCAAGACTGATATGTACCGATGGAGGGAACTCTTTGAGATATATACTCAGGCAATGATCTTCTTTTCGACACATGAAGTTGACCATGGACGTAGAGACAGTGCTACTGCCGCAAAGCAACTTGAATGGTTTCAGAGCGAAGTCGTCCGTCGGCAAATAGTTGCTTCTTTCAAGTTACCGGCTAGCCACCAAGCTTTTCAAAAATTTGTTAGCATCAACATTACTCTCTTGCGCAGCTTAAAATTTCTGGAGATCAACCAAATTGCAATTGGAAAAATCATCAAGAGTACGTATTCACTACCCCCGAGCCGAACATTAGACTGATACAATTCCAATAAGAATTTGACAAGAGGACCAAGCTCGGTGCAAAAAGAGCGCTTCCCAAGCTCTTACAGTCGGGGCCCGTTATGGTGGAGACGATGGCCAAGGCAGTATGTTCGCAACTAAGCCAAGATTTGGTTAGAATAGTACCACAACTGGACGACTACACATGTCCAATTTGCTCGTCCATCGAATGGAGACCTGTACGATTCAAGTGCGGTCATATCATCTGCATTAGCTGCGCAGTTACGCTCCAGGAAAGCAAAAAACGGCGCTGTCCGATATGCCGGGCCAATGTTGTAATGCAAGCAGATTCAGGCAAGTAATCCTATACTGAAGCCAGTTCTCTTAACGCACACTAACCCCCGAAAAGACAATATCGATCACAAAGTGGAGAAAGAAATCGAGGCATGGTTTCCTAAGGAGATGCGGGTCAAGAGAATTGAAGTGGAAACTGAACGAGGCAAGGAGTTGTTTGGTGACAGCTATACACATCCATCAGAGAAAAAGTGCTTTTTGATGTAAAGAGGGGATGGGGGGAGGGCGCAAGTACAGAAGTTGAATGAGTGAATGGAATAGCAGAGGAAGGAGGGGTTGGCGCGGAGAATTTTCTCCTTGGGCATAGCTCTATTGGAGCAAGAAGGATACCCAGCGGCAGCATTGATGATACCCACTAGTACAATGTAATATGCATTTCCCCAGGAATTCTAAATTCGGAGTGCTTGTGCTATTTTTGGTTTGCCAATGGAGGACCGTTATTCAAGTACCGGTAAGTCAATTTGGTAATAACAACCTATATCTGCGAGACCGGAGCAATTCACAGCTAAGACTTTGTGGTGAATAAGGTACTTTCGATTATGCTTTGTTCCACATGGCTTTTTGAATATAATAATTGGATTGAAATGAAGCATACCTTGCCTGTTCCTACTTTTGGCGTCACTAAAACGCGTTTGGCGCAAAGCCGACCCCGCACTAAAGATGGCACTTGATGATGGTCGGTGGCTTTTCGGCACTGTACTCGGGTAACCCGATAACGTCAATCACAACTCAATCGCCCCAAGTCTTCCTTTTACAACACCCCTCGATACTTTGCGCCCAGTTGTCTGTCTACAATTCAAGCACCATCCTCGAGGTCAAAAGTTTCAGGACGCCATTGAACGACGAAGCACTACTGCTATCTCAAAACAATTCCCCGATATGCCCTCGAGTATAAACTCGGCGGGGACAACAAGTCGCCCGCCACCGTGTCTAGCAGACCTCCCGGACGAAGTTCTGCAGCACATGCTCTCCTTTCTCTCGCCCGACGATGTCCTCTTCCGCGTGCAGCTCGTCTCCAAGCGCGCCAGTCGAATGAGCAGCCTACCTCTGCTTTGGCGGTTTCATTGCCGCGTCGAGTTTAAATACTGGAATCCCGATCATCAAATCCGGCGCAAGTTCGCAGGAAGCGTTCGCGATGTGGACTGGAAGGCTTTGTACAAAAATCGGAGGATTGTCGACCTGGAAACAACAAGGGTTTTGGATAGTATTCTGGGAGAACAGGCGGGCAGGATAGATAAGTTTGGGAAGATTGCTGCGTTTGGGTATGATGCGAAAGATACGCTGCTGAGACACTGTCGTACCGATGACCAGGCGGAGGATGTCTTGGCTAGAAGGTAAGTTGTGCATGCTCTTCAGTTGCGAGCAAGTCTAAACTATGCCAGATATTTTGCAAACTCCGTCCTCGATCACATACATCGAGCAGAGGCTTTGGCAGTGTGGCAATCCGTGATGAAGGGCGAGGATGTGCCCTTGGAGAAAGCTTTGGGTGCCTTTGATATGTTTGTGTTACATGACCAACCTGGCGATTTTCTTGAGGTGAGTTTCCTTGCACTACGAGACTTGAGTTTTAAGCAACTGACGCATCTGTCTAGATATCCGAAATCCTCGACAATTATGTATTGCGGCTTCGTCAAGAAAACCCTAATTTTGATCAGCTAACCATTCGAAAGAAGGCTCTTGTAGTTGCGGCATTTGTACGCACTCATGAGCTTACAGGTTGTGGGTCGGAGCAGGCATATAAAGATTTACAAAACAACTATCTTGGGATGGCACTGCTGGATCCAGAACATCCATCTCTACCATTGATCTCGGCAGCTATATATTGCTGTATTGCAGAGAGACTTGGCCTGAATGCGCGGTGCTGTGCCATGCCAGGCCATGTACATGCAATGGTCCTACCCTCTGCCACAGAGGATTTGGATGGTTGGGACATCAAAGTTAGCAAAAGTGCCTCTGAGGCGATGTTCCTAGACCCCTTTCGTACGGACCAGGAGACGTCCAAGGAAGGCCTGCAAAGTTTATTAGCTGCATGGGGTATCCAGAAAATCGACTACCAACGGTTCTTTCAAGAAGCGCACCCTATTCAACTGATCCTTCGCACTTCAAGAAATATCTTGGCCTCGGTTCATGGGTACAGAGCTCAAAACTCAACAACCGACTTTGCAGACCGTCGAACTGACCGTGGAGGCATCAGACTTCGCTCCAATCCCTTTGAAGATATGGAGAATGCCTTCTATTCTGCTTTATGGGCCAACTTCATCTTTGGACGGCCTACACCCTTCTCAGATGTCTACAATCAGCGACAATTCATACCTCTGATCCTGGAGAGATATGAGCGGTTATATCCCATGGATTCGAGCATCATCGAGAGGTACATATGCCCGTTATTCAATAACGCGGAACTGCGCGAATTGCTAAAAGTAGTTCGCTCCGCGGATCAAAGGCCAAAGCAAATCCGACCCCGCGAGGGCGGCCTCGCAACAAATGGCGCCAAGTATCGTGTAGGCCAGGTATTCCGACACAAGAGGTACGGATACCTAGCCGTCATTTCAGGCTGGGACATGGAATGCGGCATGACTCCCGCGTGGATTGCCAATAACGACGTCGATCAGCTCTCCCGCGGCCGTCATCAGAGTTTTTACCATGCACTGTAAGTATCCCCAAGCCACCCTATCTAACGCGAGCCTGAGAGCTTTTCATACATGAAAGGAGTAGCTTATAGCTGATGAACAGTACATCTAGTGTCGAGGATACCAGTATCCGCTACGTGGCCGAAGAGAACATCGAGATTCTGCACCCGGCCACCGAGACGGAGGATGTCCCGGGGGCGTTGATGGGCTTGGCGGGGAGATTTTTTAAGCGTTGGGATAGGGAGAGTTATTCGTTTGTGAGTAGTATAAGGGATGAGTATCCTCATGATTGAGGGATTGAGAGGTGGTGGGTCTGGTGGGTCTAGTGGGTGTTGATATAGCGCATGGCATAAGTGTATATACTGGTTTTGGGACACTGCTTTTGGAATACCCGGTTTGGCTTTGGGATCTGTAATGTCTAACGAAAGGCCTCGAAGAAATGCTGGGATGGCACCGTAATGGTGCCACAGATAATTTGATTTACAAATGGAATCCATCTATCTATAATCCAAGGCCAAAGAAGAGGGTGCTACTCGAGACAAAAACCTAACCATAACATGCACACAGCTTTCAAAATAAATTTCATTCACATTTATAGTCTCACGCAAATTATGGAATATCAACTGAGAGAGTTTGCCGTGTGATCTAGCAGCATACTTTCATTGATTGCATTTCATTCATATGAAGCCTCCCTACGTCCCTCTTCTAGGGACATCCCTGTTGAGATATAAACATGCAGCATACAGTAAGTATATGTTCTAAAACTCCCTCTCCTTCCCCTGCGTCCCCTCCGAGGTATACGTCAATATTCTTAAGATACAGACGACGTGAATGTGAATGCGCACTCTGATGACCAAACTCTGATGGCCAGAAAACAAGGCTGGTGTGTGAGTGGTGCGCCTTGTTTTGGTGCGATTTGTTGGTTAAAGTAGTTAGGAGGTAGTTACAGCGCTCGAACTCGGGATTTCCATGCCCATGTGAGTTGAGGCTGGTTGCTCGGTATCAGGGCCGCTGTTTTGCATGCGTACGTCGGCTGTTATGTTGTCTCTAGGAGCAACAGAGGGTCGGTCTTTGAAGGAGGGGTGTTGTGAGGGGGTGTGGCTCGTTTTGTTGTTTCCCTCGCTATCTGGGAGGTTGCTGGGGGCGGTGGGTAATGGCGTACTGGCGATGGATGAGATTGATTCCTTCGGCATTTCGACGACAGGCCTGATATCGGTCATCGTGTCAGCATCGTTCCTTGGGCTGCTGTCCAACGTCGTGTTGGTACTTGGCTCCGATTCGATGGAAAGACCGGTGCTGGTTGGCAAGCTAGAATCAACCCCCAAGTTGTTATCATCCGTTGAACTGTTGCCAATGGTCGAGCCGTCACAGGCGCTCATGGAGTTAGCGCTGATTGCTGGTGATGGTTGCTGTTCAATGATCGGACCGTCCTTGGAGGCTGAGCTGATACTGGGGGCCAGGGTGGTATTGCTTTTCGAATCCCCGTCGACTGCTGCACTTGTCTCTGGGCCCGAGCCATCAGAGCCATTCTCGTTGGTGAGGTCGTTGTCCAACATGTCATCGTGCATTGGACTGGAGCCAACCTTTGAGCAATCATCATCATGCTTTTTACCCCAGCGCTCGTCGTTCATAGCTTGATAAGCTCTGAACGCGTCGAATTCGTCGGATTCCTTAATACCATCAATCTGATTTTCAGAGACCTTGGCTTGGTCAGCATCGGCTTGAACCTCGTTCACTTCGACTGCCATTTTGCTTGCAGCTTGCTCATTCTCTTGGTCAATAGTAGCAACTTCGTCCATATATGATCCTCTGAGCTGAGCAAGATCCCGCGTAAAGTCTTGATAGAGGTTGACGAGCGACTCGATATCTGCCCCTGCACTGTTGATCCTCATTTCAGCGGTAGCCTGAAGGTGTGCCTTTTTCATGATATCCTGTGTTAAACCATAGAAACCATCTGCCTCGTGTGATTGGCACGATCCTTCAACAACCGTAAATGACCTCCAGTCTGGTTTGACCTCGCTTAACCGCTCCTCAACCGCTGCTACTGATTTCATGGCTGTGGCAATATGGAATGGTAGACTGAGAAGGGGGCTCCTGCAAACAGAGAGAAGATTGAACTGAATCCCATCCGCGGCATACTCTGCCATGCGTGACTGAATATGCTCCCTAGCCACAGCAATCCAGTTGTCTCCTGCTTGCCCTATTGCAAGGGTTAGATCAAATTCAGATTGCGCTTATCAAGGCATCAATACGAGAGCTTACCAAGATTAAGAGGATGCCGTTGCAAACCATCAAACCGCCACAAATCACCATCGACGGGGACGTATGCAATGAAATGGAAAGCCAGATCCTCATCCTTCACCTTCTTCTTCTTCTTTTTCTTGCGACTATTGGTGGGCTTCTTTCGCTTTGGTTTGTTCATTTCCTTCAGCCATTTTCCAAAATCATTTTCTGACAGATCAACATTTTCAATGTCCACGCGTCTGGAAAGCTCATTAGTGATACGGCCTGCAGCGGAGACTTGGCGAGCGGTGGGCATTACCTCGCAAAAGAATTGTGTATATTACGAATAAAATCGTCCTCTCCAAGCCCTTTACCCCGATACGCGGGGGTGAGCTCTTTGGTGTTCTGTTTGAAGTCGGCAATCTTCTCGCCAAGATTGACGTCAGGCACATTCATCACGATGTTCATGAGCGCCACAGTAGCACAGGCATTGTTTGTAGTCTGAAAAAGGTCAGCCAAAAGGAGATTTTGATGATGTATCTCGAGCGACAAACCTGATTTGCGAACCAGACATGAGGAGGGCATTCCGGCAGCTCCTCCTCATCGTCCTCGTCATCCCCATCCCGATACTTGAATAAGAAAATGAGACCATACACAGGCTGTCTGCGTAAATAGTTAGCATTGCTTTTAAAGTAGAATGCGAGGCACTCTACGGTAAAAAGTTCAACATTTCATCGTCCATGGAAAGGACCTCTTGAATTTTGACGCCTTTGACGCCATATTTGCGCAATATGTAATTGAAGAGCTCCTACGAACGCATGTCAATTAGTAAATGCTGTAAGATCGAACAGGCAATATCGAAGGATCTATGCAGTGCTTGGGAAGAAGTCACCGCTTACCGGATCTGATTCTAATTCAACCCAGCCTTTCCAATTTTCGCGCTGGTCTTTTGTGAGAGGCTTCAAGCTCTCTACGACGGCTCTCTCATCCTCGCTCTCAGTCGTGACTCTGGGTTTCCGCTTTCTTTGCGGTCTCTTGTTTGGGGTAGCCTCTTCCTCCTCAGGTGTGCTCCGCTTCTGCGCCGCACCCCGTGAGTTGACATCGCTAGGAGCCACCCGGTTGCGAGTCGATCGCCTTCTATCGCCAGCGAGCATGGCCGATCGTGGAGGTTCGTAGCTGGTGTCAGTCATCTCAGTGTCTTGAGCCATGATTGTGGGGGTTGAGCTTAGAAGCTGTGGTGGTGGTGGCACCGGCGACAAAAATTCGGGAATGGCACTTGAATAGGTGGAGTGATGAGGCCGACCTGGAAAATATTCACTTTCTCACGAAAAGTGTTGGTCGTGTGGCCAGCCTGGGGTTGTTATGAGAAAAGATGAGTTCTCTCCAGAGGTGGTAGAGCGGGAGAGCGGGGGCGACTTTAAAAGAGCGCTTCAAGATGAGGATTGTCAAGGCATAGCTGGATCTAAGGTTTAAGGTAACACAAATCGCAGCAAATTGGGGCAAACGAAATGGCACGCCTGGACCGATGAAACGCAAAGCCGATCAAGCTTCATTGGGACAAAGGAGGAGGATGGTGGTAAAGGGGAATATGCGAGGTCTGAGGTACGTCCAGTGAATAAAATGGCCGCAGCCGTAAGAGAAAGAAAAAGGGGGGCCGGATGACGATACGTGACTATGTGGGTTGAAACTTGATTGTTCCAGCGAGGTGAGCTTGAGAGCAGCTTGCTTGTCCAGGTGGCCCGTGCTTTCTTCCCCAGAATTACTCTCTACGCGACGTGAACGAAATTTTGAGAGTGAAGCCTGCCGAGCATCAACAACAACACCACCACGCCCACTCCCAGGCAACCAACACACACGCCTGTACCCACCAGATCCGGAGAACTTGAGTGCTTCTCTTGCGCCGCATTAAATCCGAAGCCCTCATTTTCGAGGCTGTTGCGACGAACTCCACGACGGAAACGGGAACAGCGTTGAAAGAGCCCGTTGCGGCTAGGAGAGCATGCGAAGGCCATGAGCGCCACTCCTCGTCTGCGGTCCGCCTACCCCGCGACTCCAGGTAGTGGAGGTCGGGGTGGGAGTGGAAATGGAAATGGAGTATATGCGAGTGGCAGCGCCCTGGGAAGAGGGGGAGGGAATGGAAGCATACGCAGAAACTCGCTGCCCAGCATCCCACAGGCATCAGCAACAGGACCAGTTCAGATCAGCGCGCCGCTGATACCTGTCACGATCATCGATGCGCCCAGCCAGCGTATGTACACATTCGCCGTATACCTGTTACTCCTCGTTTGGAAACTCTATGATTGGTGGACGTTGGTGGAGGACGATACCTATTCAATGTGGTTATTTGTCAAATGGGGGGCAATAGACTTGTTGTTTGTGCTTGGCGTGCCATATCTACACATCCCATGGCTAGAATGGTCCGAATATGCGTCTTTTGGAGCATATATAGCGCATGCCGCCATCAATGGTATGTTGATGTTTAGAATACCGGTAAGTCAAGACTCCATATGCGGTTCGGGGCACTCACTGACACTTACCACAGCTTCCAATCGAAGGTTGGCTACTTTTAGCTACAAAGACACTGTTTGACAGGGAAATGTCTATATCCGAAAATAGTGTCAGACCCGCTAGCATCCTGCAGAATACCTCTCACATCATGGGGAAACAGATTATCAACATCTTGCCGGAAGGGTAAGTACAGAAGTTCGCTGATTGTACATTCCGGAGTATGCTAACCAACACGTAGATCTGTGACTATGAACCCCGAGCAACTCCCATTTTGCATTGGTAGCGGCCACCCCTCAGTCAGTATTCCATTACGATTCAATCAAACCAGGCCTCAGCATATTGAACTTCTACGTTTCGATCTGGATACCAATACAAATGAGACAATTACGCTGCCGAAGAAAGACATGAAACATCCAGTTCAGTTGGATGATGAAGTGAGCTTTATTAACTATGTCACCAAGAAACCTGGTCTCTACCGTCTTCAAAAGGTTGTTGATAGGACTAAGTTAGAAGTTCAGCGAAGAATGTCTGATACTCTTGTGGTGGCTTGCCCCAAGGGCAGCATCAAATCTACGGCATCAAACAAATGTCTTGGAGATCTTTCTGACCTGACTATGGCAATTGAAGGCACACCTCCGCTCAAAATTGTGTACAGTCGTACCGCCAACGCCGAACAGAGCATCCATCATTTTCAGGGCATACAACCTGAGAACTTTGCTACACCTTTGATCGGCGGTGGCCGGTCTAGTACTCTAGTTGTTGCGGGAAGCCACGATGTGTCATGGGCACGCGCCCAACGTATAAATGTTCCGCTGAACGAGTCAATGATACCCAGTGGCCGGTGGTTATACTCAATTGATGAAATCCATGATGCACTGGGAAATGTAGCCAACTTCTCTACTGGGGCTGACGACGGGGAGCACAACTACCCCAAGGGTGTTCGTTTAGAGCAAGACTTCACAGTACATGAGCGGCCCGTTGCTCGACTATCAGGCTGTGATTCCCGAAACCCGTTGATGGTCGCCAGCGGCAAAACTGCCCAATTACCGGTTCACTACATGTCTCCAGGTCGAACTCCTGACGAAACTTCGCATACCCTCACGTGGAAATTCTCGCCCCTAGATACACTAACGAAAGGTGGTGACCATGGAAACGAGGTCGTTGAAGAAGAGTTCCACGCAAAATCAGCGCACCACAATCCCTCAATCCGATCGCCAGGATTATACACCATTACTAGCGTTAAGAGCCAGTATTGTGAGGGTGAAGTGAAAGAGCCCGCGTCTTGTTTACTCCTCAACCCTCCCGAGCCGCAACTATCCATCAGCGCAGAAAATATCAATGATAAGTGCGCAGGAAAGCCCATTGGCTTGCTTGTGGATCTCGATCTCATCGGCACTCCTCCATTTCTGGTGAGGTACGATATTATTACAAAGAGTGGCATCAGTTCGGAGACTCTTACAGTACGCGGTTTGCGACATCAATTAGAACTCAAACCCAGAGATGCTGGTCACTTTAAATACCATTTCACTTCGGTTGACGATTCGGTTTATAAAGCTCATTCATTGGCAGGAAATGGCTTGATATTGGAGCAAGATGTCAAGCCGCCAGCATCGGCCGCTCTGAGAAGTCCCTCTGGCACCATTGACGCATGTATCGAGGAGCCTGTTGAGATGAGCGTCGACCTTTTCGGAGAAAAGCCCTTCTTATTAGAGTATGAACTGGTCCATAACGGCAAGAGAGATCGTTTCAAGATACCTAATATCGAAACCGACGTCTACAAGATTCAGACGGACCCTCTGCTCAATGGCGGAGAATATTCCCTCGCTCTGACGAGCGTACAGGATAAGACGGGTTGCAAGATATTTTTGAACAGCGATGTCAAATTTACCGTTCGCCGTCAACGCCCCAAGGTGTCATTTGGTCAATTGGAAGGAAAATTTAAAACAGTGGAAGTCGAGGGCCGACCCGTCAAATTGCCCTTGCGTCTGAATGGACGGCCACCTTGGACTATCACCTACCGGAATTTGAACGATACTACCGAGAGACATTTCACAAAGCACGCGAAATCTACCAATGATTTCATCACCGTTGATCAGCGTGGCATTTTCGAAATTCTGGATGTATCCGATGATCAGTGCCCAGGAACAGTGGACCGAAAAGCATCGACTTTTGAAATTGAATGGGTTGCACGGCCAAAACTTAAGCTTGCCGATTCAGCAGCACTGGTGCAGGATGGGAACAAATGGCACAAACAAGAGGTGTGCGAGGGAGACATCGACGCGGTGGAAGTGCATCTTACTGGTAAGACTTCGTCTCTATTTTGATTTTTAGATCTAACTAATTTCACAGGCACATCACCGTATAACGTCAAGTATCAAGTTCGCCACAAGCCAGAACATGGTTCGGGAGGCCTCATCAACAAGGAATTCGAAGCTGCTCTTGGCTTAGCGACCATATCCATGGAAACGACAAAAGCAGGAAATTACGAGTACAAATTCTCCGAACTTTCCGATGCATTGTATGACCATGACTCTAAGAAATTCACGCCATTGATCTTGGAACAAAAAGTCAATCGAAAGCCCTCGGCGCATTTCGTCAAACCCGGTCAATCCTACAAGTATTGCAAAGAGGAGCTTGCGGGTGATGAGGTCATTCCGATCAAACTCGAAGGTGTACCCCCATTCAGCCTCGAGGTTGATATCAAACACCAAAGTACCTCTCGACCGGAGACTGTAAAGATTGCAAACATAGAATCCAATCATTATGACTTCAGGATCCCTCACCGCGTGCTCTCACTCGGCATCCACCAAGTTAGTGTTCGCAAAGTACGAGACTCGCGAGGTTGCCAGCAGAAGACTGAGTACGGAGCACCAAATGTGCAAGTACAGGTCTACGATGTTCCTACCATCTATCCTATGGAGGAGCGCACCGATTATTGTGTCGGTGAAAGAATCGCCTACACACTCTCAGGTTCCGCGCCTTTCGAAATCTTTTACACATTTGAGGGGGTATCAAGGAAAGCCAAATCTCCAAGCACCGCCTTCAGACGCATTGCCGAGAAGCCAGGAAATTTCACAATAACTGGCGTCTCTGATAGAGCAAGTGAATGCAAGGCGCGCACAAAGCTCTCCAAGATCGTCCATGAGATCCCAAGTGTTCGGATCAGCAAAGGCAGACTAGTAGAAGTCGACATCCACGAAGGCGGCGAAGCAGAGATCTTGTTCGAGTTCTGGGGCACGCCTCCATTCGAATTCACCTACACACGAAGCACGAATGCTCGCAAAGGACACAAATCGCAGGTGCTCGAGACAAGACGCGAGGTCTCGTACGAGTACAGCAAATCTATACAGTCCTCGCAGGAAGGAACCTACGAGGTGGTGGCTATCAAGGATAAATTTTGCTCGTTTTCAACGCAGAAGGCTGATCAGGGGAGTAGCCAGAAACTCTTGCAGTTCTAATGTCGGAATAAGGAATAGCTGAATAGCTGGGGGGATTGGAATGTTTAGAATAAATCATAGCGCGGCGTTGGGGATGGGTTTTAGGACGACCCCCTTTTTCTTTATATGTATATCTGCGAGATATGAAATGAACCTAATACATGAGTGCATCTGAAAGCAATTATTTGGTCAATGGTCTGCGGTCCTGTGATTTATCGAAGCCCTTCAAAAGGCCTTTTGACTCTATTTCATCTTCTAAACACTTTGACCAACCAATTTCAGTGGTATTCGGGGGAAGGGGTTGATGTACTCTGCCAACTTGGCGTGATTGATGAAATGTAACGGTTGACAAATAGGACAGACCAGCACCGGTAAAATGCAAAACTCAACAATGAAATTCCGCATGACGAGAGCGGGCGCTTGATGAAAAAGGAAAGAGACTTGCACACCGGGCATTTATTTCCGAATGAACCACTCGCACTTGCAGAAATTTCGATGTGCTCACAATATTTACAGAAAATTTGATACGGCAAAGTTCTCATTGGTTACACTACTGCAGAGTCTTTTGCCGAACGTCTTTCATTGGCCGCTTCTGAGCCGAGGTCCCGCCAAATCGACGCGCCCAACGCGAGAATGACACGAAACGCGTCTTTTCGCAAATAAAAAAACCGCTTACCCCAGAATCCGAAAATACAAGCGCTGGGACTGACATGTCGACCGGTGCCACGAGCGCCAAAATGCGAATGCGCCGCCCCTAACATTCAGGGACCAGGACACCATGTTCGTATGCAAATATGCAAATACTCCTGTGACATGAAATCCTGCATCATCGCGTTGTGTCTTCCATATCCCTAACAAACTCCGTATTGGGTAGCCCAATTCCCCTGAACACCAATCCGTAGGTTAATCCCTAGGTTACTATAAACAGTCAAATCATATACATTGCGCCAATACGTAAATTTTCTCCACACTCTGTAAAGGGTTCGTCAATTTTGCGGTGTCATCTCATCAGATCACCGCCAAGCTGCATGCCTAAACCCGCATGCTTAGAGGAGTTGTGGTTCTGTTCTCTGAGACCAGGACTTAAATTAGTGGCGTGGTTGCCATCAAAGGTCAAGCGGCCTCGTGCAACAGCCAATGGTGTTTTAAGTGTTCGAGGAGTTTTAGGCCAAGCCTTTTGGGCGGGGCTGGGCGTGATATTAACAAAATCGCTGAAGTCGAAGTTTTGAGATGGGGTGTTGGGAGCGCCGAAAACTGAGAGAAAACTTCCGCCTCCACCGGGGGTTGTCATGACGGACGAGGGGAGAGGCGAGTTCTTGGGGGGCGGGGTAGACGGTGGGTGCATACGACCTCGAGCGGGGACTGCGGGCGAAGGAGACGTTGCGAGGTAAAGTAGGAGGTCAGCTCCTTCTTCACCAGATTTTCCGTTCCTATCCTTGTTTCGGCGGCCAACGCTGCTGCGGTTGCGGATCGGGGGCGGTGTGCTTGGAGGTGAGGAACGTATGTTGAACGAATGTACTGGTAAAGAGTTCTCTTCATCATCCGAGGCGGCCGAGTAGTTTGTCGATTGCAAATCGTCTGGCATTTGGGAAGAACCGCGATAAAACGAAACATTAGGTCCAGCAGAGGTTGTGAAATGTATATGCTTCCGAGGCTTGATAGGCGAAGATTGCGTCAATTGACGTTGGTCTCTCCACGACGTATGGCTAGAACCAAACGATCTGCCAACTGTCGGTGATGAGCGAAGCCTCTTTCTGGAACTAGAGCTTGAACTTGTGCTGGGGAGGTCGAAGCTGTTATGATAACTGCGTTTTCGGTGCCCAGTGCTCGCACCACTTCCACTTCTTGATTCGATTTCGTCGGAGAATATGGCCGAGCCCTTCAATGGCGAGCTCATCAGTTGTCTTGTGTTGGTGTATCGCAATTCGGAACCAGCGCTTGAGGACGAGTCGGACAAAATATCTCTCGAAGGAGGTCTTCGGAGTCTCAATTCCTCGTCGACCTTTGGCTCGATAGTGTCAAGGGTGAGATCCTCCCAACCTCGACTTGCCTTGTATTGTGCAAGGGCGAGTCTGGCCTTGAGTTTGCGGCCAATCTGTAGAAATGCCTTGCTTAGAAACTTGGACTCAAGG
Source organism: Hymenotorrendiella dingleyae (assembly GCA_003988905.1). Classification (NCBI taxonomy): domain Eukaryota; kingdom Fungi; phylum Ascomycota; class Leotiomycetes; order Helotiales; family Helotiaceae; genus Hymenotorrendiella; species Hymenotorrendiella dingleyae. The sequence goes on from QYAP01000194.1 coordinate 34,635, forward strand.
TTGTAGGCAAGTGAGGGGAAATAGAAATACCTTGCCCATCTCGGCTCTTCGCAACACCTTATCGACTACCACCTCCGGTTCCTGCTGTTTCTTCGATGGCGAAGACATTGCTCAATGCAAGTTGAACAATGGGTGGCGTGGAGTGCCAAATCTAAGACGAACAGATGCTTCGTGGCAGAATCGTATGTGAAGGGTTTATCGGGAAAAGAGGTAGGGCCGGCGTTGGAAGTCGCAGTGGAGATTACAGCGGACTGGAACGACTGAGTTGACTGATTTTGGAATTGGAATGCGGAAAGGAAGGGCGCTCGCTGAGCGGACTCTGATGAAAGAACTTTCCAAAGCGGTTTTGGGTGGGATGTTCGAAAACAGTTTATCCGTACGTAGTACTTCGAAGGTGAATTAATTGCAAGAGTCGGCGAGGAGGAAAGGTGGTGGTTGGAATTGGAAGTGTGGAAGCGCATCCCTTCCAGCCCAGCCGCTCCGAAGAGAAGCGGCCGGCCTGAGACCGTACGAGCCAATAAGCGACAGGGTACGTTCTCCCACCAACAACGGAATCCTGGCTGCTCGATGGTATCTACAAGGTCTGATATACTACCACTGGCGGCTGTTTGCAGGTTTCGAGGTGAATCGTGATTGACGGCTATCGCGCTCTTTCCCTCGTTTGCCTCGTTTTCTATTTTGTTTTTATTGGTTTTATTTTCTACTTGCTCCTTTTTCTAAATTGCATCTCAGAGAAGTTTCTCTCGGGCATGCAGGTCCAGAACTTGGATCTGCGTTGAGAAGAATGCAGTCTGTGAGCGCTAGGGGTCAATGCCATTATCACCAACCGGTAATAACATTTCCTAATTCTGATTTCCCCGGAGAGTTGGTAACGGGCGAATGAATTTGACGGAAGGTCACTTTGTACCCTATTCACATTATTTGCAGCATCGATCATTTCTTCAATTTTTCTTTTTATCAGACCGCTCTCGTTTTTCCAAGTTTTGAAAAGAAAGGGATAACATTTCTGATACCTGGTATGAGGCAATGCAGCTATGCACTTACATACCAATGGTCAAATTACCTTCATTGTCTCTGATACTCTGAGAGAATCTACTACAGCTTCCATTGAACTTCAAGCCGCAAAAACCACGCCGCTTGTAAAAGGGATCATCTTAAGGGATTATCAGACGATAGAGTTCGAACTTCGCAAAGTTGTGAAGGTGCATGGTTTTGAGGGAAAGGTGTTTGGAACAGACGATTTTTCCAATCGCTGAGACTCATCGCAAAGCAGTCTTTCATCGCAACTCGGTCCTATATTTTTATATTAACACTTTGAATGATAGCAGAATGGCTTCTAAATGGGATGTGGCCTATTGTGAAGAAAATCGGGCCTGCTACCAAATTCTTCAGTACTGTCTAGCTACCACCACAAACTCTCAACCGAAATCATTCCAATGTGTCTTTGAAATCATTTCTTTTTCTAGCCAGCTTATGATCAGTTTCTGTCGTGGGAGCAGCCAACAGGCGGCCTGTAATCGGCTTCTCTCGTAACCAGCTTGACGCTCATAGGAACTTTTCGAGATTGATCCCCTTTCCCTTCAAGGGGAAGCTCCAAAAGGCAATCCCAACATTCAAACAGGAAGCACTTGCCGATGCAGCTCGGGATCTCTTGCTGCTTCGGAACATGTAATAAAGGTAGTACAATGAGTTGTCGTTGCTGCCAGAGAACCATTGGTCTTCAACGGTAGAGGATAATAAAAGGGGGGGACTAGTGCCAACATATACCAACACATATCCGAAATCGTCGAGCATGTTTGGCCAAGAGAAACACGGCATTCGTATAAGCTCAAATCACTCAGGCGCATAATGTACGTACCCACGAGAGACGTACAGCTTCGCGCTGTGCTCGCCTGCGATGCTGAGGTTCAGCGCGGCAGCCACACTCCAGCCACAGCACTTGATGAAGCACAGCACTTAATGAACCACAGATATTATCTGAAACTCAAGAAGCTCGCCCAAAGGAAAGTCATAGTACATATGGTGGAACATGCGCATTTCTAGCACAACATTCGAGAGGAAGCAAGCACGTTCTGTGGCAGGTGAACAGGCACTTACAGCATTTAAGTAGCACCACTGGCTGCAAACGCAGGCCGTGACCTGGAGCTATCTTCGGGCTAGAAAAGGCTCCAACGGCATTCCAGAATGGCACCGACAAACTGGTGGCGCATGTACCGAGGAGGAAAGGAAGCAAAGGAAGCAAAGGAAGCAGCCGTTAGAAGTAGATTGCTGGACAGGATCTTCTTCGCGTCGCAAGATTGCGTGGATTGATATCAGAATCAGATGCGATCTGCGAAACAAGAATAAGTGGCCTCGGCTAGAGACTGGCAAGAAACTGGCAAGAAACTGGCCAACGTTAAGATGGCGATAGTCGAGCATGGCAGATATCAATTGGCCATTGCGGTACAAGAGTGGAGTGCTGGTGGGGTCTTGGAAAACTTGGACCTGACATTGGCGAATACAGGGACACGGACTGATAGAGGATCCACGATGCATGTCGTCTCCACTTTTGCACCTCCGACAGCAGGCCAAAAAGAAGAGCAGCAAGACAGCAAGACAGCAAGACAGCATGAACGCGATGGAATTGTCTCCCAAAGCACCACCTGAAGCCCAGTATTTTTGGTGATGCGGCCACGGCAGAAATGCAATGGAGAGCACCTGCAGGCCACCAGCTCTCCGCACCCATTTTGGCTAGTGTATGCTGAAGTACTTAAGTAACTTAAGTATGCACTTTCACGGCGTCTGGAAGCTGTAGGAATTGGGTGGTTCAAGGCTCGGCCACTATCCCTGTCGCCGTCGTCATCACAGCTGATTTACCTTGCTGTGAGTAGCTAGGTGAGCCTGTGTCGCTCTTGCTTCCTGGCAGCACCTGCCAGCCACTCCTCTCCACTCCACCGGCTCTTACTGCCTTGAAGAACTGGAGGGTTGTGCGCAGAATTGCTATCTTTCCCCCTCTCTGCACTGCTCCTTCTCCCTTCAGTCACACTTTGTGCTTTCTTCGTCTTCACTCGCGACGGCCATATACACACTCGTTTGACTGCGCGTGCTGCCATTCCTCATACCGATCATACCAATCATACCACCACCATTCACCACCTTCTCCCCTTCTCCCCCCCCCCCTTGTCCCCACGCTTGCAATACCCATCACACTCACTTCCTCCTAATCGCCCTCCCGCTCTCTCTCTGCCCACGATAGGAGCACGCGCCGCTTCGTTTACTTTGCTGGTCGTTTCTATCAGAGTACTGTACCTACCATCTGCTGCGTCTCATCGGCATGGTTGGTTAAGTGACTGTGATGGCCCCCTCGTTCCTCAAAGAAATTCGGCGGCGCTCCAAGTCCAGCTTCAGAACGGATCGAAGCACCGATTCCAGTAGCGGCACCAATGGCTCTGCTCCAGCAGCCAAGTCCTCTTCCACCTTGAGTTCCGTCTATGGCGGTGGGACAACACCGCCGATGCCAGCCTTGCCGAGCTCCAATTCCGTCGCCAAACTACATAGCTCTACCCCTGCTACACCGGTTCGTCCCACAGTATCGACATCGTGCTCAAATCGACACAGCGTTTCCGGCATGTCTGGGTTTGGATCACCCACTCCAATGGCAACGCTTCCCCCGTCAACATATGCACCACGAATACTGTCAATTTCAGACAATACCTGGGTATGGCGAGCTCGAAACCCCATCCCATAGTCGCACCTAGGCTAATAAAGTGGCGACAGGTTTATCAGAAAGTCCTTTGCATCTATGGAACCATTGCAGACCCCGCAACCCAAGCGCTGGAGGGGAATCTGACAGTGAGTCGCCTTGATGATGGCTTTCCACCGACCTTCTGGCCTGTCTCCGATTCGCACTTCAAGGCCCTAGTATACCTCACACCCGGTCCCAATCGATTGCGATTCGACTTCAGCTCCCCAAAGCTGGCAAATAGTAACACGTCTAATCCCATACACTCCTCCTACCTCACACTCCACATGCTACCGCCTCAGTCTTCTCCTCCACTACAATTGGTGATTCTCATGGCAAAGGACTCACCAGGAACCTTTGATGCGGTCCCAGCTCGTATAGAAAAAGAAGGCAACGGACTAGACACGGCCATCAGAAAGTTTAGAATGGCAGCATATCTGTGGCAGGCTTTCACGTCGGAGCAAATGTACCGCAATAAACTTGGTAGGAGGGTATTCAGAATGGAGGAGGAATGGGTTACAGGTACATCGAATTGTCGGGACCGCGAGACGAATACAATGAGGAGCGAGGCCAAGGTTCATATTGTCAGATGCGACAAAACGGTTGCAGAACTGCGAGACCTTGATCTAGCCCAGCAAAATCCTAATGCCAAAAGGAATGGGGAACTTTTCACCATAGCTATGGAAGCTGTTCGAGACTACTTCAAACCCGCTCCTGGCCAAAAGCAATATGTCTCGGTTTTATTGATGGATTCTCACTGGGATAAGGAAGCGCAGATGATCACCGGGCATGCCGCTTTGGGTGGTGGTGGAGGTGGGGATATACAACTCGCAATCTTTGGATCTCAAGCCCTTCAGAGTTATCCAACTTGCATTGAAGAAGTCGTGCCCGCGTTTTCAGATTGTACACCAACTGATACCAACTACGTCGCCAATGACTGCAATGAATCCGGGAGTAGCTGGGAGGCTGCCAATATTGGAATCGGCGCTCATTTGCACGAGACAGGCCACTTGTTTGGATGCCCGCATACTGAGAGTGGTATTATGCTTCGAGATTACGTTACGCTGAATCGCTCTTTTACTACTCGAGAACCATATTCAACCAGAACCAAGTCGAAAGGCGGTCTGGTTCTTCCCAAGGATGAATGCACATGGCACCGTCTCGATTGCTTGAGGTTTAGAGCCCATCCATGTTTTGCTTTACCGACTGACCCTCCGAGGGTGGCCGACGAATCGGTTCAAGTCTGGCCAGTTGATGGCGGCAATGTTATTGTTACGGCGACAGCCGGAATATCATATATGGAAATTTTTACACCAGGGGATGATGTTTGTCACTATTGGCAAGAATTTGGAGACGGCAATGGCAGAGGACCAATCGAGAAACAAATTGTTTTGACTGAGCAGGATTTGCGAACCCGAGTTCCTGAGGATCGGAAGAAAATGAAGTTGAAACTCTCCATAAAATCTACAATGGGTGGTATCCACGACGTGGAAGACTTTGGTCTCCTTGCAGGCAAGGCATCAAGAGTGAAGCTTTCGAATGGTCATATGGCATTCCGAAGCAGTAAACTTGGACAGTCAAAAATGGAGGGCTCTCAGCCCGAGGAGGTTGTCTTCAGCAGCGCCCTGCAGCAACACACACTTATGACACAAGTTAAGGTGTATCATGGCTTCGCGCTGGACGGTATAGAGTTTATCTATGAAGGTGCTCCTTCTCAGCTATTTGGAAAACGAGGTGGCCAACCTGGGGGCAGTGACTTCTTTCTAGGTAAGCTGTTTCTTACTCTCTTCAAAATCCACACTAACAATTTTCAGATATCCGGAAAGGAGAGTATATCACTGGTTTCTATGTTAGAAGCGGATTTTGGGTTGATGGAATCGCAATCATGACTAGTCTCGGGAGGAAATCTCCCGTTTTTGGGAACGCTAATGGTGGTTCTGGGTGAGTAAATCTCTTCTCTGACCATTTTCAAGGCTAACCTAGAACAGACATACTTTGATTCCCCCACGAGGATACACTGTTGCAGGAATAACTGGATCCTGTGGGGATTGGGTAGATGGATTTGGGATCCTTCTCACTCGATAAACGGCGTTGCATACCCCTAATAACGAAGCGAGGCTACAACTTTGGCATTTCAGCGGAGATAACGAGCAATGGGATGCTTGCATAATTCTATTTTGAGACCATGGCGAGAGCTCTACTCTTGAGATCGTCAAGACTCTTACGGCGATGGTAATGAGGTTGGGTGTTGGGTTCTTTAGAGATACTGGCATATCGTATATCGACAGTGCATATCAAATGCTAAAACTTTAACAACGTAGAAGCTCAGATAATATAACAGAGATTCTATGTTGTTTGCTCGCAGATATACCGGTATGATGACGATGGTGACACTGGTGATTGATCGAAGACGCGGGTTTGACCGATAACCTCTGAGAATAATTTGGCATACTGCGCCTAAAGATATAAATAGATAATACTGTTTTGAAAACTTTAAGAACCGCATCTGCCGCAATCGGCACTACTTAGAACTTAGAAAGTACACAGGGATTCTCGCTACGATGTGATCGGAGAGTGAGCCAATCACGGCGATTCTTGGTGGCGGCTGCATTTCAACCCGACGACGTCACGCCCGCCCAGCCCAGGTAAATTCAAGTTCCGACTCTTCGCTGCCAGCCCAACTCTACATAAACAACACCCGCCTTCAGTTATCACCGAACATCACCTCTTTCCCTCATACTTAAACCTCTCTCCGCAAGCCACAGCTTGTGAAATCATAAACATGTCGAAAAGAACCAATTCTGCCGCTTCGAATAGCTTGTCTAAGGAACCTAGTATGCCTACCTGTTGACCGCTCTGCGGGGCTCCGTTGCTAACTCTTTTGCCCCCTAGATGCCGAAAAGCAGGCGCAGTTACTTGCAGAGGATAATGGGCACTTTTCTATGATTCGGATGCTGCATCTTGCAGATCTGATTACCGAGTTGAATGGTATGGACCTTGGGAATTTGGATTTGTGACTGGGGCGGTGCTAAAGCTTGGTGTTAGGATTCTGCGGAGTCATGTCGATATTCTCCTCCATGAGATACTGCCTGGGTGATTCTTCGGCGCACGGAAATCTATGGGCGGCTCTGGCGTTCATGCCGTTTGGGCTGTTCTTTGACTTTATGGACGGGAAGGTTGCGAGATGGAGGAAGAAGAGCAGTTTGATGGGACAGGAGCTTGATTCTCTTGCGGATCTTGTGAGTATACTTCTACTGACTATCATGGAAAGATGCTGAATATTCAACCTGTAGGTCTCATTTGGTGTCTCCCCAGCAGCTGCAGCTTTCGCCATTGGCCTCCGAACTCCTGTTGACCACATCCTCCTCACGTTTTTCGTCCTCTGCGGACTTACTCGCCTCGCACGCTTCAATATCACCGTCGCCAACGTCCCCAAAGATGCCACGGGAAAAAGCAAATACTTTGAAGGAACCCCGATCCCCACGTCGCTGTCCATCGCTGCCTTAATGGCATACTGGGTTGGCCAGGGCTGGACTCTCGATAATTTGCCAATGGGCGTATGGCTTCAAGGCTCTGCGCTAGAATTCCACCCCGTCGCGTTTTTGTTTGTGGCCAGCGGCGTTATGATGACGAGCAAGACTATACATATTCCCAAGCCATAGGTTTTCAGGTTAAAAGGTGGCTGGTGCTAGCATACAATTGGGCGCCTTCGGAGGTTTCTGCTAGTAGGGGTTCAAGGGGTGATAGATACACACGGGTTATGGGTATCCTGAACGTTTTCATGTTGTTTATGATACCTCTCTTGGTTGGTTTGTCAGATGGTGGTGGAATGGATGGCTCAAAAGCGCTAGCAGTGTCTTTTATCGTCCATTCAAAGAATTGTTCCCATCTCCATTTGTGCAGCTTTCTGGCCTGCTTTCCAACGTATATTTGAGGCTCTAACAGAATCCAAAAGCACTTTTCATCAACCGATTTTGTTGACTCGAAAGCTGTCCCTCATTCGAATCTTGTCCTGCTGGGTTACCTCAAGGAATAGACATGATCCATAAGCACGGTCCTGAAGTTTGTGCCTGTCTCAGCAAAGAAAGTCACGAAATTCGCTCACTTTTCTTTCTACAACTATCCCTTGAGATTCAAAATGGAAATAAACGGTTTGGGTTAAAAACCTATTGCTGTACCTAGGTAATCATAATCACATGTCATTGTACGAGATGTACTACTTCCCGCAAGAACCGCGATAAAAATGATAGTAACGTTCCGCCTCATTCAAAATATGAGATATATAAAAGCACGAGTAGTTATCAAGTGAGACGAGACTGGCACTCGTAGCACCCAGCGGCGGCGTATTTTTGTGGCAAGGGTTTAGTGCGAGGATTTAAGAAGTAAAGAACGGATTGGAATGAATATCTATCTGATTTAAGCTTGACCTTCTTCGCATTCACCCAACCACCCAACCAAACCTCCTCACACCCTCTATAATCCCCAAAAACACAACGTCTTCGCACCGTGTAATTCAAATGCTGTTAAGTATAGGATGACTCTATGCCTTTCTTCAAAACTCTGTGGTCCGGAGTTCTTATACCGGCTGTGGGGTTGGTTAAGTTTTGATGTTTTGATGTTTTGATTTTTGATTTTTGGGTTTTGGGGGTTTTGGGAGGGGGGTTTTTGGGGGGAGGAGGGGGGGGGGRGGAGTAAAGTAAATAGATTGAGTACATGGATTGGGGGTTGGAAACAACTTATACATTTGTTTTTTGAACCATTTGCTATTTTGATTTTTGATTTTCTGCTTTCTCTTTCCCTTTCTCTTTTTTCTGGGCACGCGGAACCAGAGACTGGATTTCATAATTGGCCGGCGCTGGGAGTAATCTTTGAAAATAAAATAGCTTCCCTCATTCTTGCAGAATGAGGTTTCACTTTCTAACTATGGGGTTCTGTGGGAGGTGGAGGGAATTTCGGGGAAAGGTGTTTTGAAGCTGAGGATAGGCGGGGGAAAGAGAGGGGGTGAGAGGATGTTGGGAGGTTGATGGCAGAGTGATAGACGAAAGAAGGTGGTGGTATCATAGGTATGAAAACCCAATAAATTGAGGGAATAGACGTCGACTCGATTGTCAAAAGTCTGTACTGTAAAGTAAGATGAACTGATTCGTAAAGTCAACTCTTAAAATGAGATGTTGGGCCCTTGAAGCTTTATCAAGTTTACCTATCGTTAACGGGGGATTGATTACCTTTCGCTGTTGTTTTCGTGCCGGTTGTAGAGGTTGGGTAAAAGAAAGGCAGGTTGAGAGCGGGCTACCGAAGATGGCAGTTGGACGGGATGCCGAATGGTTTTGTAGTGAACTTCCTTTTCGTGTGATTTCCAGCAAATTTAAGATCTTACACTGATGGAAATCCGAGAATCTTTGCCAATTGTTTCTTATTTGCAAATAGACTAGCTCATCATCAACGCAATACCAGGTCCGTAAGACATCAAATCGACATTCTCGTACGGCGTAAAAAATGAACTCACAACTGGAAATCGAATGCTCCTTTGGGTGTCCTTTTATTGAAATCCTGAGCAAGCAGCCATCCTAACGCCGAAAGTTTACACAAAACAGAGTAACTCCAGACAATGATCTAACCACGACCACGGGAGAATCCACCTCTGCCACCGCCTCTTCCACCACCTCTTGGTGCTCCTCTCGAGAATCCACCGCTTCCTCCACGGCCACCTCCTCGGCCACCAGCGCTGAAGCCACCTCGTCCTCTTGGTGCGCCTCTGCTACCTCCACGCCCGCCTCTCATTGGTGCTCCTCTACCACCTCGTGCTCCTCCGGCGCGTTTTGGCTTTGGGGCTCCTGGTAGGGGTTTTGGTTTTGGTAAGAATTTCTCGAGTGGTAGAAGTTTGTCGCCTCCGATGTAGAATTTGTCGCCGGATTTGAAAGAGGTTGCTTGGATACCCTCAGTTCTGAAATTATTCATGTTAGTCAGTAGACTTCGAACGAGGCCTTGGAAATTCTTACGGCTTGATGGTAAAGTAGACCGAGTTAATTGGGCCTAGAATCTCGTCGACTTTGCCAATTGAAGTCTGTAAAAATATCAGCGGCTGTAGAAGTAGATTGGCTCTTGTATTTCCAAGGGCTTTAAATGCGGCAGTCCTCCAGGAATAACTGCTCTCAAATTAAACATAAACGCACTTTGTTCTCTAGGTAGATTGGCGCATTGAAGTATGGGATCTTGGTGTTAATCGACTCGCAGACAATTTCTCCCTCGCAGGCGTGAAGGAAAGTTCCCATCTCTACCAGAAAATTAGCAATCGCCCCTCCACAGACGTCACCGAGAGAATAACATACCAAGAACAGCATCAGGAGGTCCATTATCTCTCTGGAAACCACCGCGTCCTAAAGTTCAATCAGTCCCAGCACCTTTCGTTATTTTTGCGACGCAGCGCAATTGTGAGAATAGTTTTTCGCATACCTCCACGACCGCCAAATCCACCGCCTCCTCTACCCCCAAAGCCTCCGGAGTTCGCGCCCGTTCCGCGACCGCGTGGTGCGCCTCGAAATGACATGTTTGCTGATATTTGGTGGTGTTGGGATTTTCGAGAAATTCTGTGAAGCTCGAGAAATTTCGGCTGGGAGCTTTAATCGATTGGCTGATTGAGCTAGCCGTGTGGGGAGCAAAAGCGGCGGCCCGTATAATTCTAGTCCCTTGTCGAGAGCCTTGTCACTTACCGTCAACCCAATGAACTTGGAAGAATATTTAAAGACCTATTAGAAAAGTACCTATGTACCAAAGTACTCAATTATGAGATCTTATTCTTCCATATGTAAATTTAAATTATTGCATTCTCTGCCATAAAACGCGCAGCGATGCAGAAATCTTTTTTCTTACTAGCTGCGATAGTGTACCATAATAGAATGAATTCAGCGGGAGACTAAGCAAACTATCGAAATTTAAAAGAGTTATTTAAGTGACTCTATACTCGGCGTATACTCATAGACCGAGAGAGTCATAGCCATCTCTGATGTGATCGTGTGTTTAGAGAGTAGATGCTCAAGCCGCTTTTATAAGACGTGCACGGCCTCTCTGAGTCAATCGCAAAGTGTCATAAATATTTACCACTACCCCACCAAGGACTCGCTCTCCTGGACACAACGCAACAAATCACCACATCTCGATCCGCCATTATGGATAAAGCCAAGGAAGCCGTTGACGCGGTAGCAGAGGGCGTCAAGAAAGTTACAGTTGGCGACAAAAAGCAGAAGCCTAAGAAGGAAAAGAAGGCCGCTGCCGCAGATAGCGGGGCTGATGCCGGACCCCTCGAGCTCAACCCGCAACCCCAATTCCTCGCAGATCGACTTGCTTTGTTCGACAAGCTCAAGGCAAAATTTGATGCTGAAATTGCTGCTAAACCGCGAGAACCAATTACCATTACCCTTGGAGATGGCAGCGTCAAGCCTGGTACCTCGTGGGAGACCACACCCGCCGAAATCGCAAAGGGCATATCGAACAGCTTGTTAAAACGTACCGTCGTTGCAAAATTGAATGGAGATCCAGAACAACTATGGGATTTGGAACGACCCTTGGAAGCGAGCTGCAAATTGGAACTCCTCACATTCGACCACGAAGATGGAAAGAAGGTCTTCTGGCACTCAAGCGCACACATATTGGGCGAGGCCTGTGAGAGGCGATTTGGCTGCAGTCTTTGCATTGGACCTCCCATTCAACCGGGCTTTTACTATGAGATGGGTCTCCCTGAAGGCGCCGCAGTAGCACAGTCGGATTGGAAGCCCCTCGAGACACTGGTCAGCAAGATTGTCAAGGAAAAGCAGAAATTCGAGCGACTAGTACTTTCCAAGGAGGACCTCTTGGAAATGTTCAAATACAACAAATACAAGCAACACATCATCAAGGACAAGATTGCGGATGGAACATCTACCACAGTCTACCGCAATGGACCTCTTATCGATTTGTGCCGTGGCCCTCATGTCCCGGACACTGGTCGCATCGAGACTTTCGCTATAGAGAAGAATTCCGCATCTTATTTCCTCGGCAACGCAAATAACGACTCTCTTCAGCGTATTTATGGTATTTCGTTCCCTGATAAGAAGCAAATGGCCGAGCGTAAGAAGTTCCTTGAAGAGGCCGCGTTGCGTGACCACCGAAAGATTGGCAGAGATCAAGAACTGTTTTTCTTCCATGAGCTTTCTCCTGGGTCTGCCATGTGGCTTCCACACGGAACTCGAATTTACAATACCATCATGTCTTTCCTTCGAGAAGAATACTGGAAGCGTGGCTACAACGAAGTCATCACTCCAAATATGTACAACTCGGAGCTGTGGAAGACATCCGGTCACTGGGACTATTACAAGGATGATATGTTCACATTCGGCAGTGAGAAGGAGACGTTTGCGTTGAAGCCCATGAATTGCCCTGGACATGCTTTGATGTTTGATCACCGTGAGCGAAGTCATAGAGAGTTGCCATGGAGAGTTGCAGATTTTGGCGTTCTCCATCGAAATGAAGCTTCAGGTGCTTTGTCAGGCTTGACACGTGTGCGCAGATTTCAACAAGATGATGCTCACATTTTCTGCAGAGAAGATCAAATTAAGGATGAAATTACTGAATTGTTTGATTTCCTCAACGCTGTTTATGGATTGCTGGGCTTTACCTTCAAGATGAAGCTCTCCACACGGCCGGAGAAATATATGGGCGCGATCGAAACTTGGGATATGGCCGAAGCCAAGTTATCGGCCGCATTGGATGAGTTTACCGCAAGTGGAGGTACTCCATGGGAGCTCAATCCAGGTGATGGGGCTTTCTACGGACCGAAGATTGACATCACGATCTCTGACTGTCTGGGACGAGAGTGGCAGTGCGCAACCATTCAACTTGATTTCCAACTACCCCAGAACTTTGGCCTCGAGTACATGACTTCTGAAATGGCTGTCAAGCCGAAGGAGGACGAGGCTGCTAAGGCGAAGGCTGTTGAGGCTAAGAAGAAGGGAGACGCAGCTGCCCCAGAGGTGCCAGGTGCCAAAAAGGAGAGAGTAATCAAGCCACTTACACCGGGATGTGCCAGACCAGTCATGATTCACCGAGCTATCGCCGGAAGTATCGAAAGATTTACAGCCATTTTGACTGAGCACTTCGCCGGAAAATGGCCTTTCTGGTTGAGCCCTCGACAAATTCTCATCATCCCTGTTGGCGTCGGTTTCTTCGAATACGCAAAGAAGGTGGAGGCTACATTCAAGGCCGAGAAGCTGTTTGTAGATGTTGACTTGAGTGGCAATACCCTTCAGAAGAAGATCCGCACAGGACAGTTGGCGCAGTATAATTACGTCTTTGTTGTGGGTGCTGAGGAACTAGAGGGAGGTATGGTCAATGTACGAAACAGAGACGATACTTCGAGTCAGGACCGGGGTAAGCCCGTCAAGGTGGAGGAAGCGCTGAAGGATCTTATTGCTTTGAGGGATTCGAGGGAAGGAAAGCCTCTGTAGATTAGCCATGTGGTCTATTCTGATGTGAGAGATAGTAAAAGCTAATTGTGCAAAGCTGCCAGTTTCCTCTCGTCGATTTCTTTGCTTGGTCTTTGCGTAAAGGAGTCAGTCGTGTTTAGTGCTCCATCGGATTTTCATTTCAGTTTGTTTGTTTTCTTGGTCTTCCATATTATATTATATCCAGATCCAACCAGAAAGACGTTCTTCTCCATCAAATTCAACCACCATTAGACTCTCTACCTTGCCCTAGCCTTTTGTTGAACTCCTCCACTCGTCTCACCTACCTCAGCCTTATGCCAGGATTAATTCTCAGCGGCCGACTTCATTGTTAGCTTGCCATCAATCCGATATTGAGAGTAAGCAATATGAGCATGTATTTCTTTTTTCTAGGTCAAGTTGATTAGCCCGGCGGGGTTTCGGTGGCCAGTCGGCAATGCGGGGTCATCATGGCTATCAGCATTTTGTCAGCGTTGCCAAATAGGGGTCGGCTAATACCCGAGGACAAGCTTTGGTGATCCTGGCGGTGCTACCGTGATCTGGAGTGCGCTTGTGCGATGTGCACCCTGATGTGAGGCTGAGCTACAAGTGGCGTCTTTCTCCTTTTGTATCTCGGTCGGAAGATTTTCAAATCGAGGTTGCGTCCAAAAGGGTTGGCTAGTCTGGATTGTCAAGGAATCCTGATCTTGGACGTTAATGTTGGGCTCAGGGTAGAATGCAATTATGCGCCTATGCTCAAATTGCGTTCTTAGCGGGTTATAAACACATTTTGCACAACTCACTTGCATGAAGCAGCCGCTTTCAAGCCGGACTTCTCCTCCAAACAACAGGAATGACGAATACCATACTCTGTTTATTTACAAAATTCACACCGCTCAACTCTCAAACGCGCCTTGCTCCCCCATTTAGCCATTCAAACTCCGCCCTCAATACCTCAATTCCCAAAGCCGCCCTCTCTGCCAACCTTGTTACGAGATAGCCTTTTTGAGTCAGAAATTCTCAATCCCACCATCATGTGCATCCCCAGTATGTAAAAGGAGAAGTTTTCTTACTTTGCTCGCCCATCTCTGACACTAATTGCCATTGGGGCTGAAGGTTTGTCAGAAATGCTCTGCGCTTTGAGGGTGGCAGATACCCGAATCTCAGTCAGCTACCCCCAGTCAGCTACCCCGATGCGCTTATAGCAATTCTTGGGTCGAATTTTTGATATAATAACGATTACTTTCGCACTGGCAGAAGTTTTTGTTTTAGTATACAAAATACAAATACAACAGCGCCAAACAGAATATTAACGCTCCACTGGAATTTTTCTACGACCGACTTGCAATTAGCACTTTGAACACGCAACTCAGACAACATGGCACCCAAGGTTTCCACTCCTAAGAAAGCTGCTTCGAAGGCATCATCCGTAACTTCAGAGGCTCACAAGAGCACCCCAGCCAAGAAGACACCCGCCAAGAAGGCAGCTTCCCCGGCAGAACCAGCCAAAAAGGCACCTGCTAAGAAACCTATCGCTGGGGCAAAGAAGCCTGCTACGAAGAAGGCTGCTGGTGGCGATGGTGAGTTTTCTATCTTGCGGTGGGTGTAGGGGGTGTGAAATGGTGCTGATATGTGTATTACAGATGCTGCAAAGACCAAAGCTAAGGCCGCGTTGAAGAAGAAGGCTCTTGAGGGGTTGAAGAAAAAGAAGGAGGAGATGGGTCAAAAGGTATGTAAACTAGATATAATTTTCTTTCTTTGGTTACGACATGGTTTTTTGAATGAGTGGAGAATTCTCGAATGTCAGGCTGATTTTATGATAGGATGACGAGAGTGAAGAGGAAGGCGAGGAGGGAGAGCAATCTGAAGAGGAAGGAGAAGGAGAAGATGATGATGAGGAGGGGGAGGAGGAGGAAGGTGAAGGTGAGGAAGGTGAAGGTGAGGAAGGTGAAGGTGAGGAAGGTGAAGGGGAAGAAGAAGATGGCGAGGAAGAAGAAGGTGAAGAAAATGAGGAAGAGGAGGAGGAGGAAAACGAAGATGGTGAAGAACAAGAGGAAGGGGAGGACGGAGAAGAAGAAGAACAAGAGGAAGGCGAAGATGGGGAGGAAGAGAAGAAGGGCGCCAAAGACAAGAAGCACAAGCACAAGCATGATCACACGCATGACCACACCCACAAGGATGGTCATAAGCATGGGGATAAGGCTGGCAAGAAGGGAGACAAGAAAGACAAGAAGCCTAAGAAGAAGCACGATGAAGAAGAGGAGCCCGAGGAGGAGGAACATGAAGAGGAGGCAAGTGAAGAGGAAGAGGGCGAGGAAGAAAATAATGAGGAAGATGAGGGTGAAGAGGAGGAGGAGGGCGAAGAGCCTGAAGAGGAAGAGCCCGAGGAGGAAGAGCCGGAAGAAGAGCCGGAAGAAGAGGAGGATAGTGAAGAGGAGCCACCCAAGGCCAAGAAATCTGCCTCTAAGAAGCCAGCTGCAAAGAAGCCCGCCGCCAAGACACCCGCAAAGAAACCTGCTGCCAAACCGGCTGCTAAGAAGCCAGCTGCTAAGCCCAAGAAGGCAGCCGCATGAAGCAATCATGCGAATGGAGGAGAAGTTGGAGCATGGTAATACGACGGTATAAGGGTAGCATATTTGTTTAAAGTGTTTTTGGTTTTTGTAATCGGTCATTCCTTTTGTTTTAGAGCTAGTAGAATAGATTTGCTTTGTTTTTTGCAAGTCTCTTTGCAGCTATATTATTTGCGAATTCATCCACCGGCAGCCTTGTCAATATTTGGCGAATAAGTAGCTACGACATGGGAATATGTGGGAAGGACTTATAGGGGGTCTAAGCGAGTCTCTCTCTAATTTGCACGCCATCATTTACTTCGTGAGCTGCATGTCTGGTTGAAGCATACCAGCTGACTTCCTCAAACCACCGCCGGGGAATTGGCAGTAGCCGTATTAATTGGTACCACCCCCTTCCCTTTTCATCCCTTATTGTTCCAGAATATTTTAGAGAACAGAGGTCAAAATTACAGAGGCCTCGTTTTCGGGAGAGGTTCATTCGCGGGAGAAGCTCTCCCGAAAATCTCAATTCTCTGTAATGGTATGGCACAATGAGGCCCAAAACGGAAAAGAGGGAGCTCTAAACTAGTTAATGCGGCGGATACCGGGCACTTGGTATTTGAGCCCTTCTGGTACACTTCTCAAACTTACCATCATCTAATGTGGTTTTCGGCTTGAAATTTCTAACATTTTGTTTTGTACAATAGGGTTGACTTTTAAAAACTACCCACACCCGCAGAGAGATGAGAATTACCGTTTGGCGAGGAGAAGACCTTGGAAATTGAATGACTACTGCAAGCCACCTGCAGAGTCTTTCTGCTAGTAATTTTCACACGAACATGTTTCTTGACCAAGACGACAATCGACGTAGATCTGTCTCCCTTCCGGAATTTAACGGTCTTTACATATAGCTTGTGTAGAGATAGACTCATTGATTTCTCTTCGTCTTTTAACAAGCTAACCGACATAAATCGAAAGAAGTTTGATGGCTGGCGTTTTGGGTTAAGCAGCCGTATTTTGATCACTTGACGATCGCTCAAGAACGCTTGCTGCAACTATCATATATCATGTTCTGATATATCGAAACGATTCACTCCAAGAAATTCGCCTCCGTGTGAGAGATCATTAGTGGGAATCCATAAATTTTACCGATATCTATTTATATAGCATCAATCTAGGTCTATCATATTTATTAAATTCCTAAGCGAGGATATCAATCATAACTTCAAGCCTTCTCCGTAAAAGCTGTGGAATAATCCTTTGCGGGATACTCCTGTCTCGCCTGCGCCAAATCCGCATGTCCCGCAGCCAACAACGCAAAAACATCCGCATGTGCAAACAACAAACTCCTACCCTTGCTCAACACCTTTCTCGCTTCAGGAGGTCCGAAGGACAGACCTGAAGCAGGCTTGTTATGTTTCGCCAACGCAGCCTCAAACACCTTGAGAGCATCGGTCCACTCCTTCTCTTCACCCATGATTCCACCTCCGGTCAAATTCATGCTGATTCTGGCATCGAGGGAGCCGAGCCATACGCTGTCAATGTGCTCACCGACTTCTGTCAGGATGGCGTCGAGGTTCATCATGCCTGCGAGAGACTCGATTTGGATGATGATGGCGGCTTGACGGTTGAGGTTTACGTGAAGGGAGGTGCTGGGGTCGAGAGGTGTATCGGAGAGGCCTGGGAAGAATCGACCGGGAGGAGCCGATCGGGTACCGTTTACCTTCGAGCCAAACTTTGCAGCCGAGCAAATGTGCTTGGCTTGTTCTACTGTCTCGACCTAATCACATTTACGTTATTTGGAGGTTTCTTTTTGGTAACAAGTCAAGATTCGCAAAAAGAAAAAAATCAAGATTCGTGAATAGCAAAGATTTGAGGCTTACCTGGGGAATGACAATACTTGCACCGGCATCGAGAGCAAAGCCAATAGCAGCGTGATCATGACCCGGCACACGAACAATTGCAGCTGACTTCCCTTCACTGCAGAACTGAACATCATGGACCATCTAGAACATGAAGATCAGTTACTGAACAAATACGAAGAATAACATCTCTCATACCTGTGTCATAGTCTCAACATTCATGGCAGCATGTTCCCAATCGATCCATATCATATCATAGCCAAATCCCGCAGCCATCTTAGCAATTGGAGGGGATGCTAAACCCAGGTAGTAGCCGATCAAAGGAGGAATCTTTCCATCATGAGCATCTCTGATGGCTTCCCGTGCACGATGTGGTTGGAATAAGGACGGAGCTCTATAAGCTGCCATTCCTAGCTTGGCATAGTCTGCTGGGTCAACAGGCTTGACGGCATCCTTGGGAACGATTACTGATCCCATCATGAAATTATAGGTAGGTTATTCTTGTGCAAGATAAGCAATAAGTTAGGTGTTGAGTAAGGTAGTATAACGATGAGTGTAATTATGAGTAAAGTAATGTTTTCAAGTCAACGAAGACCGGGACACACACTTTTATATCAATGCTGCACTGGCTGCGGGCGAAATATCTACCCGTCGTGACTGCGGCCAAATGTAAACTTTCGTAAGCACCATCTTTCCAGATGTGTTTATTCAATTGCCTATCATGGGTAGTGCGGTTGAGCCGCGGGAGAAACTTTCAGGGCTGAGACGGTGGTGGCCTGTAGCGCTGACATCTAGCAAGCTTGGTAGGAAAGCTTGGACAACTTTGCCTCTAAGCCAACTTGGCCACACTAACACTATTGATTAGAAATGCTGGGCAAAGTAGTGTACATGGAGAGAACGGGTGAAATACACATCAATAAATAAACAATTATACGCGTAGAGATTGCCTAATTGCCCCGTATCCAGATGAGATACTTTCTTGAATCTTGCCTACGGTCTAGGGTATATACGTACCTGCCTTCGGTTGCGAGCCCCCTTTGGCGTAGCATCGTAGGCTCGTCGACACGTATGATATATGTACGTATGATCTGTTGGGTTACAATGGATCTATTGCAATACACAAAGAGAAAAACCATTCAAATCGAGGAATCGCAGCGAGCCACCTGGCCACACCGCTCCGGCCGCTGGGGCGCGTTTGCATAAATTATCTGTTGAATCTATTGGATGCTCTTTGGAGTCAGCACCTGGGACCAATACTGTATCAACAAGAGCTGCCAGAAGAACCATGCTCGTGGAGCCTCAATGGCCATTGGCTACATCGGTACGACTTGGGTTGTCCCTCGGTAAGGCAGTAGCTTTCTGCTCCATTTGGCCTACTACTAGTAAATAAGCGCATTGCTGTGAAGAAGAGATTAAGAATAAAGCGAAGAATAGAAGAAAATAGCAAATAAGGTAGAGAGAGAAAGCGCGAAATATTTACTACCGAAAACAAACTCACCGTCATCACGTAACCTCCCCATATGAAAACATGGTACTCTTGCATAATGACTCTCAAAGGGCGTTAAGATTGTTTCGAGGCTGACGAATCGGCCAACAAATGGCTACGACATACAAGCCCGGATTGGGGTTAGCGAGACCAAGAAAATTGATCTGTTCACGCTTTGCTATACCGTACACAGCCATACTCCGGGACTGCATTCAAACAGCCATAGGTGTGCTTGCATCTGGGGAAATTGAGAGCCTGTGCAGGGGCTCGACGTCGTTGGAATTGACGGAAAGCCGGAAGCTGACTCAGCCACTAGTTTTAAAGAAAGCGCCCCTAATCTTCGCCCCACCGCGCCTCGCGAATCAAGTAAAGGATATCGTAATGTCTATGCACGGTTATCTCAACCACCACCAACGCGCCTTTCGGCTGCCATTCGTGTCGGCTGCTTTCAAACAGGGGCTGCTCTAGGATCTAACGGCATGGAGAATGGGTTGAAGAGTACAGTGACTACTCTTCTGCAATCTAAATGCATCGTACAACGGATGTGAAGAGGGCAAATACAGGGATACAGTTAAGCGAGTCTCCGTATACCATATAAGCTATAGAGTCACGTCCGGCTTTTTGCCCCGCTTTATCGCATGATACTAACCTATTTGAAAATCAAAATTCCCTCTTTAGGGAATTTGCGGGCTTTTCCAGGGTTTCCAAGTGGGTCAAAATCCGGACTTTCATTAAAGGAAAGGTGCAAATGAAAGGTGCAGGTGATAGTGGGGTAACGTTGGAATATCTTCACTTTTCTTACACGGCTTTTCACCACTTCAAACAAACCACCACCACCACCACCCTCCTACCAAGATGAGAGGGTACGCTATCTTCCAGAACTCTCGGATTTATGTGCAAACCAAGCATTTCTTGTGAGCCTTTTTTTATGCCTGCCCGCTATAATTGTACGTTCTCAAGGCCCCACTTTTGGGCTCTAACGCTCCCTCATTCGCTGAATCGTTGGGAATAGCTTCATTCTCGCCCCCAAACCCCCCACTTTTGGTTTTTGAGCTTCCTTCCCTCCCTTTTTGCAACTACAACGCGCCCGAGGTCGCAATTCGGAACTGGAATAGCATCGCCTATCAGACGCGCCGCACAGCCCACATCGGCTAGTTTGTTCGAATAGCAGTCGTTTGCAGGGCTGAAGGTATCTAGCTAAGTGGCTCAAGCTTCCCCGACAACGGCGTGACACTATTCTCTCACTATCTTTTTCCGCTTGACTGTTTCACCAAACTTCTTAATGCAAGCTATTTTTGAGCATCTTTCAATTATCTCGGCAGTGACGTCGACGAGGCTTTGCAAGCTGCAAGCAACGCTACGATCTGCGAGCCTCGTATAGAGTAGTCTACTATTAAAATTTACTACTTGCATCAGTGCGGCTATATGCTTCCTACTTAGGTAAGACTTGTAATTCACAACGTTTATGTACGTCGCCTTAGTTCACCAGGAGAACATAACCACTGATTACTACTTCCTGTCGTTACACGACAGCTCGAACTGTCCTTGCTGGCTACGTCGGCAATGATTACAATATTGTATCGCCCGCTAGTTTTACCCTTTCTACTTCTTTTTACCATCTGTACTTCAGGTATTTAAGATTAATTGTTAGTTTTCAACTGTAAGGCCGAAACCCCCACAGGTTTCTCATCTCGATTCCTGGGGTCCGTCGGTTCACGAGATGCTGCATGTCGCCTTTTATTTTTACTATATCCGAAAACCGTGGTACTTATCGGATATATGCAGTCTTCCTTGCTTATTCAAACCCGTAGCCCAAAGCCAAGACTGCGCGAATGTTAAATCCCGTGGAGTTACATACGGCTTTATCTATATCCGCATTGGTGACAAAATCTCCAAGATATCACATAATCGATTATTAATTCCTCCACAACACCGGGCCAAAATCGGTCGAATATTCGTCCATTCGTCGTATCGCCGAAAAATCTGACGTTTTACTCGGACGAACAGAAGAATTCAGATGCCACTTATCAGTTGCCTGTGAAGCAGTCAGAATAAATACGGGGAACTAATATCAAAAAGGCCAATGCGCGTCACTAGGGCGGTGGGTGAATACTTGACTAAGCTGTTGCTGTAGTTGACCCTGAACTACATACCTAGGTATCTTATGACCCCTCGAGAGCCCATACCGGTGCTATTTTTTTTCTCTCGGTCTATCTTCAACCAATACAGTTCAGCCTCATAAGCATCAGACTTTGATGGAGAACTCATCCATGTGTTTTCGGGCCAATTCACCACCAGCGGGCAAGGGACAAGCACTTCTTTCATGGTTGTCGCACCGGGAAGGTATTATAACCACCCCTTTCATACCCCGGTCTCATAGCGGTCTTTGAGTTACGATAATTGGCTGATTATATTACGTGGATACTTTCCTACTAATCATGATTCGGAACGAAATTGTCCTCAAATTTCATCCCTCTCAGTTGGGCCTCTAGCTCGATGTCAACAATGGAAACCCCATCAACTCCGGCAAAATAATGGGAACTTATCACCACAAAAAATCTCAGCTGAAAGGGAATAGAATCAATGGCCAGGCATTTCAAGTCTACCACTACACAAAGGCTGAAAGGATTGCATCATAGGTTCGTTTGATCAAGAACATCCTCGCCTCTCCAATTTTTGCACGACCGACTCTACCAATACTTCTTTCTCAGAGGCTCATTGGTATTCGAGTGAATAATCAAGAAACCCTTTTCCGTATCTTGTGAATACCCCAACTTCCGAAAGACACCAGTCTAGTAGTACACAATCACTGCCGAATATTATCGAGTACATTCAAGAATGAACCTTCGTACCTTCATATCACCTATTCACAAACACCATGGAAAGAAAACGTATTTCAGCACCCAGAAAGTTTTCTTCTCTCATTCTTCTCGCACTTTCCAAGCGTCAGCACATCCATGCTCTCTCTGCCACCCATCTCGATAAATCTTGAAACCTAAATAGCAGAATATCCACAAACTTTAACACCAACGCCCGAAATCCAAGTTCCACTCTCCAAGCCAGTCACCATGCAGTCCGCATCTGCACTTCTCGCATGTAAGTCCGCTCCTATTTTCTACGCTGTCTCGCTCCCCAAACTTCAACCCCTCTTGACCACACCCAACATAATTATCCTCAAAAGCCAGCCAAACTAACCCACCCCTCTAGCTCTCCTCTCCATCCTCATCCTCCCACTCACCATCAACGGCTACCTCATCCCCGACGGAGCGCCTGACAATCTCCTTCCTCCTTCGCCATTGAATCTTCACGGCCGCGAATATGACGCCGACACAACCGCTATCCTGACCGAACAATGGTGTGATGCCCACAATAAGGTTTACGCGGCTGCTAAATATATCGTTATCGCTACGTGTGCCCTTAATATTATTTTGATGGGGTTTCTGGGTTTTATGTGGTTCAAGGATAGGAGACGTTAAGGGGGTGTGTGGGAAGAGCAAGTGGGAGGCGAAAAGGGAAGGTGAAGCGTTTTGTATGGAGTAGAGAAGAGTCATTGAGTTGCGGATGCGGCGATGTTTTTGTTATAGACGAAGACCTTTGAATTTTAATCTCATATTGCTATTTCCTATATTTTCAAAACTATCTCGTACCATTGCTTCACGTCACTAAAATATCCCTCCTCACAACCTCCCTGTACATTTCCCAAATGCGCAAAGTTGTTCCTGCATTTACTAAATCGAGTCGAGCCTCTATTACCTTATCTCAGTAACTCAGACGCTCTGTAGTCGTAGTTAGGGTGGTGGTGTTGTTCAGGTTGGTCCGGGCCAATCAACAACACCACCACCCAACCCTGTATTCTCTCTATTAGGGGGGGTCTGAGTTACTGAGATAACTATTACCTGAGTATCTGTACGCTTCTCACACAGCCTACTTACTTCAAACCCACTTAATTTCGGCTACCAATAACCTAACACCTTTCGTTCCATCTCTGTGATAGAGCGAGACTTTGGGGGAGGTTCTTACTTATTTGGTGGATGAATTCCCGCGTTCATGATCTACTAGTATGAAAATAATCTTGGTCCGTTCAAATTTCATTATGCGAGAGCTCTTGAGACATTTGAGATCAAAATGAAAAATAGGGGCGGACTTATGGATGCATCATTATGGCGGTTATTTCCTATTATTCGAAAGAAGATATACAAGGCTGGGAATGCGATCTAAGGCCAAGTCATCAGGTCTCTAGACGGCCCCTTCTTAAAGTTAGTGACTAACACTTGAAAGTTTTGGAGCCCGAAGAATTAAAAATGGAGGGAAATCGAATGGTAAATTCTTGTGTGTATTTAGGTTAATGGTAGAAACTTTCAAACTTGAATCCCCTGATCTTGCGCTGCCATGCAGCCATGATTCGTAGAGACTAAGTGTGAATGCAAAGGCTCCTTTTTTGAGAGCCTATTTCAAACTTTAAAGGAGAGAACTTCCTTTCCAAATTCCGCATGCTCTCAAGCTCACAAAGACGAATATTTTCAGGAAACCAGAAGAATCCAGCATCACCTCACGCCACTCTCTCAATTTCCGTTGGAGCAGCCCGGATTCTTTCACAAAGCACCAAATGACTTCCCTCGCCACCACGGAACGCAAGGACAAATTTCTGATCCTCTTTTGCCTCTTCCTCCTTCTGGTAGCAGTGACTATATGCCGCCCCGAACTACTTCCCACCGAAGATACAGGCATAATTACCTGGGCAATTTCAATATTCTACCACGTATTCGTCTCTTTTCTCGGAATCGCAGTCATTGGTGGTGTGGTAGCCCTTTCGTGCCGGCTCGGCCTACTCATTTTAGTTTGCATTTCCGATGATCTCAGGGAGCATTAGATAGATCCCTGTTCCTATAGGAGTTTTGAAGCCCGTCGACTAGAAGAAGGCAAGAAATTTAAGGAAAGCCCCCAATACGTAAGTAGAATGTGGGGCAGATGGAAGAGCGAATTGGTTGGGAGTAAGGGTATTTGGAGTGGGGAAGTTTGCTGATTTGAGGGAATGGAGAAGTCAAAGGCGGTTTTGGTAAGGGGCAGAGAAGAAATATTGAATTTGCGAATAAAGTATTGCTTGGGTTTAGACGAGGAATTTTTGTTTTAGATACCATAAAAAGACGTATATTTGCTATGTCTTTTTCAATTCCGAAACTGTCTTGTATTATTTCTTTAATTTGTCAAAGGATTGTGCTTCGCCGTCTGCCCAATCGATGTTACATGAAAGCGAAGCTGCAGCGAAACACAAATTGAGATTGTACTATTTCCACCTCTCTACACTCCTTACGCAGCTTACTTCCTCTAAAACTACAATAGTTCAATCGGACTTTCAATAATCCAACAACTTGCGTCCTCCAATAAAGTCAGACTTGAGGAGAAATTTTTACTCAAGTTTTGCGGACGAAGTTGCTTTTTCGCGTTTGGGTAAAGAAATCTGAAATTTTGAGGCTACGACAGGGGGTATTTTCGCCTGACTACCCCTGGGTTGTCAATCAAGACTTCAAATGTTCTAGTAAGTGAATGGTAGCTAAGAGTGAGGAAGGAAGAGGACACTTTGTATTTAGACCACACCGGCATAAGCTTTTAGCTTTTATCCGAGTATGAATAAAACAAACAAACAAACAAACAAACAAACAGGTGCGGGTACCTTGACCCTTCAAAGTTATTTTTATCTTTACATTGAATAGATTGAATCGGTAATTGAATGTAAACTGTTCAAAAACTTACGGTTACTCGTCATGGATCGCAGGGGTTATAAGTATGAATGCAAATATCAATTTTGGAAAGGGCATTTAAGGAAACGGCGGCGGCCTCTTTTCCATTTTTCTGTCTCCAAGCCCGCAGGTTGCAAACGCCAGTATCTTCTAAACATTTAAAAGATCATCTTGCTCCACTTTACCTTGCAATCGAAAACAACCTTTCAATATACAACCTATTAGGAACACGGTATAAATACTCATTTAACTCGAGTCGAGTAATCTATAAATAAGTCTCTTATAAGTAATATATTAAAAGCTAAAAATCATAAGATTCTATAAAAAAAAGAGAAGTTATCCTCCCGAATTATATATAATATTTAAATATACGTAATATACGTTTATATATTAATAATTCTTCTTTTTATAAAAACAAATATTTGCAAATAAATTTTATAAAAGGAATAAACAATTAAATAAAAAGAAAATAAAATAAACTCCTATTTAAATATAATTTAAATAGTATTCTATTATAACGAACCTATATAATCTTCCCTTTTATTATACCCTTTATTTTATCTTTTTACTTATTCTTCTATTTATATTATTAACAAATTATTATTTAGTAATCGCTTTAAAATATTATTTAATACGGTTTTCGTTATCGTATTAATAAGATTATTATTATCTTTAATTTATTTAAATTTAATTATTTCTTTATATTTATAATTTTATCATAAAATTATAACATTTATTATTAGCCTCTTCTTCTTAATAGTTCTAAGTTTTATTATAATCTTATATAATAAACAAAAATCTAAATAAATAATTAAAAGAATTTCGAATAAATTAAATTACTTAATAACCTATTTTATAATTAATATAATAATAAAGCTTATATCGAAATCTATTATTATTATTAGAATTTCTAATTTAAATACACTTTATAATATTCGATTACTTTTAATTAAACTCTAATAAATAATATTATTATATAATATAAATTTACCTTTATTAAATCTTTTAATCTTATTGCTTAATATAATAATAAATCTTAATTATAAACTTTTATTATTAAGATTTATAAATAATCTATTAACGAATATATAAAAGGATAATCTCGAAGAGTTTAAAAGAATATAAATTAACCCTTTATCTAAATACTTTATTTATTAAATTAAACGCTTATTAAACGTTTTAACTTTCTATTCTCTTAATTTTTTTATTTATATTATAATCGATAAATTAAAAAATACTTTTAATTAATAAATTATTATAATATATGAATTATATACTTATTCTATTTTAAATTTATATAAAAGATTGGGATTTCTAAACTTAATAAATAAAATATTTTTATCTTATTTCTTTTATAATATTAGAATATTTTTATCTTTCTATTATATAATATACCTATTAAAGATTAAATTATTTCTAAATATAAATATTATTTTCGACTTTACTTTAAATAAAAGCTTCTTCTCTTTTAAGATTATAAATTCTTTATTTATAAATTATAAAATATTATTAATTTGAATATTAACGAATCCGAATATTATATTTAAATCTATAATAAAAAAATAAAAGTTATATATTAAGATTTTTATAAATAATTCCTTAAAATAAAAATAAATATAAATTCCCTATTAATAAACTCTTATTTCTATAAAACTATATAAAAATCTAATAACCTTTATAATAATACCTTTTAGAAATATATAACGGATCTTTAATAATAATTCATAAATAATAAAACGATTTAAAATCGTTTTCGATTAAATGTAAACTTATATAATATCTTATAAAAATAAAAGAATTTTATATTCTTTTAACTTTTAAAATAATAATATTAATATTAAAATAAATCGTTAATTAACGTATTATAAAATTAATAATTATATTAATATTGTTGGGAATAGGTGGTCATGATCATAATGAGGGGACCAGAAAGAGGCGGAAAGAGTGTAGTATTGAGTGTGGCTAGCTAGAGTAGGCTTA